>WIPJ01000494.1:0-17196 GCA_018155075.1 Cassiopea andromeda
CTTAAACAATGCAATGGCTGTCACTCAAAGTGCAATCTTTCTGACTTTCATCACAATATCATTCCTACTGGATATTTCAGCTATAATTTTGAATGGAATAATTTCCTACGTTTTGAAGAAGCACAACAAAACACGCATTGTAACATTTTGGTTCATATACTGTCTATCAATATCTGATATTATGGTTGGCATCACTGGTCTCGTCTTTCATTCATCCCTCATTTCATTCAAGTGGGATTCATCATGGGTCTCAATACCTCTCATTGTTTTAACATACTTTATTCAGACATCAGGACATCTAATTGTTATCATTGCTATTGACAGATGCATCCATATGAAATACCTTAACAAATACAGCACACTAATGAATCAATCTAGAGCACGATTGATAATGCTCCTCAATATTACTTTTTGCATCGTAGTTGCAATTCCATATTTTGCAGCATCAGAGAGACTTAATAGTCTGTTTGCATTTGGTCTTAATATATTCCATACAACTTCCATACTGTTGACATATGTTGCCTACATAAAAACATATTTTTCAATTAGAAGACAAACTGCAGCTCTTTACATTGGTAAAGGAGAGAAGGTGCCTCTTCACAATAAGAGAGACAAGAGACGTGAATGTCAGAACAGAATATCTACTACTGAGCAGTACAGCTTTGAAGTGGAATCAAGAACTTGCGCGGTAAGCGATCCCATGAAAGATTCACATAGACCAAAGCCATTTTCAATATCCAAAGATACAATAGTTCTTCAACCTCAGATCAATGCCTTCGTATTACCTGCCTACTCTGCGACTAGTCAAAAATTACTTTTTGCTAATGAAGAGAGACGGGATGAAGTAAGCAAAAGTGTAACTTTATCACGCGTTCTGGATAATGGTGCTACGTCTCCGGTTACTGACATGGATTTAGAAAGTGATAAAGACCTGGTAACCCCGAAAAATACTACGGCACAAGATCTAGAGATTAATGTTTGTCCAAAATCTCATAGGAGAAAAGCTTCACCAGAGCATGAACTCCGAAAAGCAATAATTTTCATTTTCCTTTCCCTGTTCATATGCTATTTCCCAAATTTTGTGTGCAACTTTTACGAATTCGCATCTAAGGAGAAAAATTTTATATTGTTAGCGATATCGTATATAGGTGTGATATTAAATTCTTCTTTGAATGGAATCATACTGATTGCTTTCAACAAGGAAATGCAAAGGAACGTAAAGTCAATTTTCGTAGCGAATGAACCTTCGCTGTCGAACAACACAGGTTGAGATACCATCATACTTAAACTAGAGCTGTTTATGCTTCTTAATGTATGCATATAGCTAATGTTCTGCTTAGAGCCTTGTTTGCCAAAAGAACACTCGCAAACATCATAAACAGTAAAGATTCTTGCACATCATTTTTCCCGAAAGTAACCATCATGTCAATGCAGCTCTATCATTTGACAGAGTATCATCACAATGTAAAGTATCATGTCCTACAGAAAAATGAGATACCTTAGGTAACAATCCTCCTTTTAAAATCGGATTCATTTACTGCATTCCCATTATTTAATACAGTCATTGCACAAGCTTCTAGAGTAGTTTTGTCTGAGTAATTTTTAGCATATGTGTTAAACTTCAATGTGATGTGGGTAGTCAATTGTGTGGATCGCAATATACGAATGTCATGATTCTTCTTTATTCTTTGGTTACTCACGTACATTTCTTTGAACTGGGATACTTTAACACTTAATGCTATTGATTTGCTTCAAAGAAAACTTTTACACTCTGATTGCATAAACAGGTCAGCTACCAAAGATACTTAGTTGTATTGAAACAATCTCAAGAGAGTCTAAATCAATATAACCTACAATGAATGCAAGAGTGCCAGCACAATGTAAAGCACCATACCCTTCCTTTCATAGATAGAGTATCCTAGACATAATACTCTTCCATTACAAACCGGTTTATTGCTACAAAAGCAAGGATGAAAAACATAAGCCACACTTTTCGTAAGTCCATGACTGCATCTCAATGACTATCAAGTTGGACATTAGCCGAAAACAAATCTTGAACGCCACATAAAGTTATGAGAAATAAGCCTGGCACAAGGCTTCATGATGGATATTCTAGCAAATACATTCTATCCTATTGTTTTAGAAGGCATGAGAATATGAGAGGCTCATCATCTTTGCTAAAAATGCACTCATGACCATACCCTCTCTCATTGCTACTCAGAATAGTGCATTTGAGCTTGACAGAAAGCTTCTTGCATGGGTTATTCCAAATCAAGTGTACCGAAAATGCCTAAGCTTGCAAGGTTACCATCATAGATTTTCATGGAAAATGTATTCGGATCACTTTCTAAGGTGGATGCACTTGGCATGGAATGATGTGCAAGCAAAATTTACCATATCAATTCTTTATGTGTGCGTGCGGAAAAGCTGTTCGATTAGGAATTTGATTGAATTACCTCACGCAATAAATCCTTATGACCACCATGATTTTTCTGATCGTATATAATTTAGAAGTATTATAAGCGTGATCACTAAGCCATAGAGTTATAGAAGAGTAGCCCTGCATTTCTCAGAACTTACTTTAATTGTCATGCTCTACCAATTACACTGGTCAACGCAAATTTTGATGTTTGCTCTTTTTGAGTGGATTTAAGGGGCAAGTTTTGATGTGATCCCAAAAACCCGTTTTAGTTCTGTCAAATATGGTAAAACTTTTGAGATATTTTTACAATATTGTTTTAATTGTGTGTTTATGCAACGACTTTCAAGCTTTTATGATGGTGAGCATTATTTATTTCTTGGAATGGGCAATTTCCAAAAACTCTGAAAATTTTTCAGAAGTCATCCTTCCAAAAAGTTGAAAAGAACTTAGTTTGCATCTTTTGGAAGGGCTCAATGTTTGAAAACTTTGAATGGTAAAGATTCTATTATATGCACTAAGAGTCACTTGCTTTTTGCAAAGTTTGGAGAAAATTCCACCTAAGAAGATGAAGTTAGCTTTAATCGTAAGCTGTGATAGCCATTTGCTGGTAATTTTGATAACTTTTAAGCTGCACAAGATATAAAAAATTTCCCATTCTGGAAATGTGAACTGAAGCGTTCTGAACATGCTTGCAAACTATGTTTTATTTATTCAAAACTATGTTTTACCTGCTCTTTTGCAAAGAATGTACACTGTTTATCACCAAATGACGTTTCTTGGACGAATTCTAGCAACATTATTAGCAGGAATCCTTCGATGGTGATTCCCTTGTCAACCAATCAAGATTTGATGCCTATGCTACTCGTAACACTCCACAACAACAGACCTTAAGTACACCCTTGCTTCTTCTCTGCAGAAAAGGATTTGGTATACTCCACTAGTATTGCACAGCTCCTGCATAAACTCAGAGTAATACTTTATGATTCCAATAATAGGACACTTTTAATAAACAGCTGCAAGCGATCACTGAAATGTGTTTTACAGCATAATAGTAACAGGTATGATCCTGTTCCTAAAGCATACTCAATTTAACTCAAAGACTATCATGAATCAATGAATTCCACTCACCTCCTATGCCTCCCTATAGCTACGCCTCTGCAACGATTGAGCAAATAACTTGGTTTACTAAAAGGCTGCTGGATGTATGGACGCTGTATGCATTAGCTGTAGTGCCCTGTTTTTAATTGTTCTAAAATATACTGCGGTATGTCCTCTAAAGAACGCCGTGGGGCTCTTTAACAAAACTGAACTTTATTATGCAGCATTGATTGGAGAGTGACGTTCTATAGAGAGCGGCGTTCATTGCAAACTGAAAATGAAGCTTTACACAACGTTTTCTTTCCCAAGTAATTAAAGAAAAGACTGTGTCAAAATTATCTGGAAGTTAAAGAAACGTGTACACCTTGAAAGATTTGATGATCCCTCTTGTGTGATCCAGTATATAAGCTTTGTAACAGAACTGAAAACTAGCATAATTAGCATAACAACCAAAAGTTTAACTGTATATAACTGTAGATGGCACATGTTGATTTGTTAGTTGAATTATTTGCAATGACAGTAAGTGGTAGTCCATTCTCGGTCAAGTTCTACGACACGAAGTGCCAATTACAGACAACTGACACAGCAACAATTTAATGTTAGTGCAGACTAAAGCACATTAAAGAAAGGAGCCTATATTGCAAGGGCAGGGAGCCATTTTGCCCTGCAACAAACAACTATTTCTTAATTACAAGAAGTGCTCACTTATCAAAATGAATGTTGTTTATAATGTAATAAGCAGTCTTAGTTTCAATGCAGTTTACATCAACAGCCCCTTGAACTTCTACCAATTTTTCCATATTTCGCACTTTCAGCAAACATTGCTTTGCTGAAAACTGCGATAAGCACACTCTTCGCCTTCTTCTTATACCGCTTTTTCTAGTTGTCTTGTATTTAATGTTTTTGCCACTTTTACTGAGTATCAATTGCTAACTAATGGAAGCTCTTTTCAAGAATCCGCTGAGTGCCGACTGCGTTTTCAGTTGTGTAGTGCATCCTTCCAATTTGTGGATATTATTTTATGCTTTTTGCTTTTGATAGAAGGTGGAGTTTAGACTCAGTAATAATAGTAATAAGAACAATAAAATTTATTTACAATTGAATATAATCCAAGCAATAAATACCATCTAACAGACAATTGTATGTATTATAGTTTTAAAATGTTACAATTTCATACAAGTAATACAATTGCATACTTCATTAGACCAAATTTTACTATTTTTGACAGAGGTATAAACTCTATTGCTGTGTACTATTTGAAAGCATGCTACCCTTTACTGAATTTGAGTTTGTGCCAGAGGAAGATTTCAATGCCTTGAGGGGTGTGAGAATATCTTAAATTCTCAAAACTTAATTCATTTCTTTTCTTGCAAATAGATTTGTCCTTACTGAAGGCCAGATTTTGTATTTGAAGACCATTGAGGTCCGTAGCTATAAGGAGACTAGGTGTGACTCCGTGTGGGAATAACAAGTTGTAGTTATTCATCAATCTTAAAGTTGTCCATGCCCCATGTGATTTGAAGATTAGTACACAAT
This sequence comes from Cassiopea andromeda, assembly GCA_018155075.1. Lineage (NCBI taxonomy): Eukaryota > Metazoa > Cnidaria > Scyphozoa > Rhizostomeae > Cassiopeidae > Cassiopea > Cassiopea andromeda. The sequence continues at coordinate 5,057 of WIPJ01000494.1, forward strand.
TCATGGTCTAGCTTTAAGTCAGCTGTTGGGTACACTTTGTAGCATACGTCTTTTCTAGCTGTTAACCAATTAGTATACTTAGCTACCAAAGCAAATAAATTTTAATTTTTCATTGAGTACTGTAGCATTTTGCTGTATAACTTATTCTTTTGCTTCCAAACATGTAGATGGTCACTTTTCTGCATCCCAGCTGCACTTTGACAACTTTTTCGATATTGTAGTTTATTTAACTCAGTTTTGCTTAAGTCTATTAACAGTAAGCCATAATTGTTACTTGTAAATGGTAGCATTCTGATTGCTTTCTTTATACTGGCTTTCGCTCAGTGCTGTAGAGCTAGACTAATAGCTATGGGGCTCATGCATACATTCATGTATTTCAAAGCATTGGGCTCAAATCTTGATTGGTTGATACATGTGCTCACAACCAAATACTCCTTACCGTTTCAGCCAATAGAAGGCGGCGAATTCATCAAAAACCGGCTTTCGAACTAAATTTAGGCCAATTTCACTTGTTTTTGGAGCGTTTTTACCACCCATACTGATACAGCTGTGCACGCTCGAGTTTATTTACTTTAATCGAAAAAATTCTAGTCGTAATCAGGATCGAGTCCTTTTACTATCTTGCGTCTACATAATTTCTATAATGTTGTGTGGTTGCAATAGCGGCTATTGAAGTTAGGAGAAATGTGTACAGAGAGGAAGAAACACTGTTTTCTTCTGCTTAATAGAGTTGGACAAAACCACTTGGACATAATGATCAAATTGAGCTTAGGTTGGAGACGAATGTACAGCTAAATGATAGTCAATATAGTGCTGTATGAATGCTATTATTTTATCGGTAGCTGCTTCAGGAAGAAACATGAAAATAAGAGGTAGGAGGCATTAGTGTTTCTTCAAGAAGTTAGACGCATCAGCATAACTAATTAGATTGCGTTTATAGACCAATAGATAGTATTTATTTGGAGCAAAAGCTCGTGCTTGCACTAGGTAGGCTTACTTTTATGGATCTAATTTTGTTTTGTACCATTAAGTGTCAAAACCACGAGATCCTACTGTAGTTATATGAACACGTAGAGTCGAATATATGAGCTTAATGATTCAAGTATGATTTTGACCAAAGTAAATAAACTCGAGCGTGCACAGCTGTTTTAGCATGGGTAGTAAAAACGCTCCAACACATGTGAAATTGGCAAAAATTTAGTTCGAAAGCTGTTTGTTGATGAATTCGCTGCCTTCTATTGGCTGAGACGGTAAGGAGAACTTGGTTGTGAGCACATGTATTAACCAATCAAGATTTGAGCCCTATGCTGTATTTCAATACAAGACTATGTATTGTATTCCAAACTGAGGCTACTTGAAATTGTGCGTTATCATTCAAACTAAACAGAGACGAGCTCCCAGTTTGAAACCTACATAAAAGAAGGTCAGGGGCGTAAAATATATATCATCATTTAAACACTGGATGTTACACTGTGATAGTTGCATTTATACTTTGATAACAGATTGAAAAGAATACCATTCCAACAGTAGTAAACGGTATATAAAACATCGTCTTTGCCTACTATAACTAATCTCAATTGATAGATGGCAAATAGCAAATAGTATTTATGCCAAGTGTAATTCACGACGGAAATGAATTTATTGATTTGCCAGAAGCTCCTAGTACCACTAACAATAGAGGCATGCAAGACCCCTATGGTATTTCACACCACATGACTATTGTAGAAGAGGAAGAGGAGAACAATGGAACCTGGGACTTGCCCCCAGAAATGTTGTTCAGAGCTACGCCCTCTAGAATATCAGAAAAACGGAACATGGTATGAATGATGATATCAACAACGATGCCTGTTCCCAGAGCGAAAGCTAACCCTTTAGCTTGAAAAAGTAGTACAAAGAAATTACGATGAACCATCCCTTTGAAAGTTTGAAAGTTCAATCTTTTGAAAGAAGATTGTTTAATGTTATGAAAAAGTTGAACATAGAGGAAGCCGTTGAAAGAGCTTCTCTTTAGAAAGTGCCATGGTGAATTTGACTATTCTAGCAACATGAATGAAAATCTCGCAGCCTTCTCATTCTTTTCTCTGTCTTATTGCTTGTTTGAAGTAACTAGGGGGCTCTAGCTCCTCCCCCCAAATAAGAAAAAGGATAATTTGGGGGGCTGAGCTTCCTAGCTCTACACGCCTGCCTTCGCCCCTTGTTGGTCTTTACAAGATACTGCTATGAAGCCATTTTTAGTATGATCTTCCAATTTCAGTAATAAGAGAGTCCTCTTGAAAGTAAGCATGAGTCTATGTATCTATGTATGTATAGGTGTATATATGTATTTCCGATATTGCATTTAATCAAACAAGTTAGTGTCATGGCTGCTATGGTCTGATCTATGGCATGTGCTAAAGAATTGGAACAAAATTAAGCAACTAAAGAATGGAAAGATGGAAATGTTGTTTAGCATTGCTCATAGTTTACCTCGATTGGCGTTCTTTACCAATTACTTTTCATTGCTCAATTTATTTTCATTGCCTTTCTGCCCACTTTTAGCGTGTTTTGATAAGGCAATATTTACAGAGCTTGAAGCACACAATCAACTTTGATTAATGCCTTCTCACCGTTGTGCTCAAAAATAACGATAGTTTGTTTACTCTTTGCAAACAGTAGAAATAGGATACTTACAAAGTTGGAATCAATTTAAATTGCATTTTCATGGTCCGGTGTTGAGAGACTCTAGCTTAGCTCTTTCAGGAGAGTGTTCATGCATCTTCAATTAAATTAATCTTTCATTTCAAAATGCATAATGCATATATGTAAAACAGAATAGATCTTACTCAAAGGTTCAGTCATCATGCATATTTTTATATACGATCATCGTCATATTGAAGGAGTCGCAATAAACATCTTTATAAGCAAGATCGCTTTTAATAACTGGTTTTATGATGCTGACTTTCTATTTGCTAATTTTAAGAAGCTACAAAGTGACTTTTAGTATTATCTCCAAGGAATTCAACAGTTTACTTAAAGAAGCTACACTGTAATTTTGAATATTGTCTTCAAAGAATTCAACAGTTGTAGTTGTTCCATAGATCAATGCTTTAAAAAGATAGAGAAAAGGTAAGTGAAGGGGATTATTTTAATTCACTACCCATTATTTTATAATACCATAGACAATTCCACAATTGAAGAAGCAAACTAATATCTGCAGATTGTTCTATATGGTGAGCAAACGCTGCTTATACTCATACGACATATTCATTCATGGTTTGCTTTGAGTAGTTTTTCAAATTATTTTGAAGTTCCAGTCTCTTTGCTGTCTTGAAAAAATCTGAATTACTAAAATGAAGCATTAGGAGAATATTTAGCATTCCCTGTAGTAGTCTGATTGGTAGCTATTGAACTTGTACAACACTTGTGGTTTTAAATATTACAGTACTTACCTTCTTTTGAAATATCATCTATTTTTAAAAAATAGCATTAGCATCTTAACTGTTATAATAGCGGATTTACAGGTAGTGCAACTCAGGATCTTTTCATTTAGGTAACTTTTTCATATGCATGATACCTTGCCTCAATTCCTTCTCAGGCCTGAATTCTATGCTATCCTTCATCTTGCACAAAAAGTGACTCTATTTTAGTCTCATCCCTGGGATAAGGAGGACTTCATATTTAAGGAGATGTAACATTTCTGCTTGAAAGAGCTAAGAGATTTATGAAACAATCATGAATTTGCTATTGCTCTGTTAGGAAGTAATTGCCAAAATAAAATTTATTGTCATCCTACTGAGTGTGGATTAAGATGCTGTCACCCCTCATTTCCTTATTGCTGGGCTTGTCAAAAGTAGCTCAAGGTTATACTTTTCTATTTCTACTAGCCAAAGCAAATTATTGTAGGAGCTTACCTACCCATTTAATATCTTTCTTGACTCTGCGGATACAGTCTCCTTGATTACGGCTTCTAGTTTCTTGCTAAAAAACTGTATAGCCTCTTATTAACAGTTTTTTGAAATGCAACTCTTCAAAGTCTCGATATGTGTTATTTGTTGTTACTTTACCCCAGTAGTGGCTCGTTCTATAGGTTTACAGGAGCCCAACCCCACCAAGAAAGTTCCAGTGTATGTTTAAATCAATTTGACATATAATTTTTGTAAACAGTATCCTTCAACACTCATGGTTTTCGTCTATTCCTCTACATTTCTATAGTCTAAAAATGGATTTTACAGGGGATCCGGGGTTAGCCCGATTGTCTTGGAGGTCAGTCAATCAGGATGAAGCTAGTTGCTGACCTATCCCCTAAATTTCATCCTCTGATTGGTTTATTACACATAGCCATTACATCATTTGGGGCCAGCTGAAACCAGCCCAGAGGAGTTCAAGTTAATATAAGCATGTAAACATTCAGGCATCCAACTGAACATAGTATCGACGAATGATAGTAAGTCATCTCTATTTGCTTTGATATGAGAGATTTCTGACATCCCAGAGTTCTTGAAGAATTATTTATGAATCCGAACATTCTACTGAGAAAAGCTCAAAGGGTCTGTTTATCTCAGTGGTTCTCAACCGGAATCCACATCAACCCCAAGGGTCCATGCAATACTTATGGGGGTTCACAAGAAGAAAATTAAGCGATTTGAGGGTCCACAGTGATATTTTGGTGGTCCACAAAGAACTTCTACTTCAGAGCAAATTTTACTACAAAAATTAAATACCTTTGCAATATGCATCAAGTTAGAATAAGTAGAGGATGTGTAAGGGCAATTCTTTCTCATTAACCATTATAGTTCCTTACGATCTAGCTGCTCAAAGATCTTTCAGTGCCAAGAGCAAACGAAGTTGCAAATTTGTATCCATTCTCAAGAAGCAGGCGGCGTTGCTTAATGCTTATTCTAAAGGCAAATATCTAACTTCCTTAGTGAGGTCGCCAACTGTTGAAACTATTTATGAGGCAAAGATGTTTAATCTTGAACAACTATAATGACTCTCAGTGTCTATAGAAGTCAACATGACGCAATTAGTTCATTTTAGTATTACATTGAAGTCCATCTTGACATGGTAAGATCTGCATACTTTACATTGAAGATTTTACGGGCTATCCATGTCTGCTCTATGTAAGAAGAAATGTCGGCAGTATTCTGTCAAACATCTTTCCTATGGATTTATTCCGTCACCAGAAATTGTAACGAAGCCAATGTGCCTTATTTGTACGGATGTTCTTTCAAACGATAGCATGAAGCCAAGTAAACTAAAAATATATTTAGAAACGGAGCACAAAGACAATAAATATGAACCAGTAGAGTACTTTAGGCATCGTAGAGATGATTCCAAAGGACGACAGTGTTTCAATTGCTCAATAGCAAAGCGAGTAAAGTGATGGGTCGTTTACTGGCATTTTACGAGATTAGCAAAATAATAGCAAAGGCTGGAAATTCCCATAATATCAGTGAAGCAGTAATTTTACCACCTTTGTCTGTAGTTATTTTATCAGTTATGAAATAGAATGCAATTGCAGTTACCAATTATATCCCTTTAAGCAACTCTTCAGTGTCACGACGAGTTGATCAAATGGCAGAGTATGTAGAAAGCAACTAATAGCTAAATTGCAAGTTAAGCAGTTTGCACTTCAACTTGATGAATCTACCTTAAGAGATAACGAAGCCGTTCTATTAGCATTTGTGAGATATAAAGATGGTGAAGGACCCAGAGAGAGTATGCTCTTTGCAAGAAGTCTTAGGAGGGACACGAGAGGTGAAACAATTTTTTATGAAGTAGCTGCTTATTTGGAGGAGAACAATATTCCGCTTACATATATAAGCACATGTGCTACTGATGGTGCACCATCTATGATAGGTAGATATAAAGGTTATATTGTATATATGAAGAAAGCTATCTCCAGAATATTTTGCATTCACTGTTTGATTTACCGCCAACACCTAGTGGCAAAGAAATTGAGCGGATGTCTGCATGATGCTCTCCATGTTGTGATAAAAGTGGTGAAACATATCAAAATAAATTCCTCTCGAGACCCTCTTTTTCGTTAATTATGTAATCAAAATGGAGAAGACTTTGAGCGCCTTGTATTACATACAGAGGTGACATGGTTATCAGAGGGGAATTGCTTTCAACGTTTTACCATACTTTGGGACTCTATTGTCTCATTCCTTGCAAACACACAACTTTAAGAACAGCTGCTTGCAACAAAATGTGATGTATTTTACTTATCAGATATATTTGAGAAACAAAATTCACTTAATAAACAGCTCCAAGGGAAAGATGCTGATCTTATATCTAGCAAAAATGCTATTTTTGCCTTTCTGAGAAAACTGCAGTTGTATAAAAAACATCAGGTGTCGTGCATTTAAACAGTTTCATTGTTTGGCATCTATAGGCAGCAATGTGAACGATGAAGACCTTGTATTATATAGTGAATACTTGGAAAACATGCATAAAGACATGCAAAAGCGATTTAGTGACCTACTCATGTTGGACATTCCATCTTGGGTGACAATTCTTTTCGAAGCTAATGTTGCCGACGTAGATGCTTCTTTGCAGGGAACCCTCCTTGAATTGCAAAGTGATGAAGTATTATGTGCTAAATTCAAGGATAAGGAATGTAATATACGAAAGGTAAATGATATCGCTATGAAGTAACCATTACTCTGGGATAAAGCACGGTTTTATGTTATTGCTTTGCCATCATCCTACCTTGTTCAAGCAAGCGGGGTTTAGTCGTGTTTCCAATTTCCTCTCAAAAGTTTGCAACAGACTGGACATTGTGAAGAAAGGCGATCTTCGATTATCATTAACGTCGATAGAACCAGTTATATAGAAACTCGCTGATCAGCATCAACCACATGGATCTCATTAACTTGCACGTTTTTCCCTCATCAGATATAGTAAGCTCATTAACTATCAATTTTTTTCAAAACTGAATAAGTGCTATGCAGAAAGCATTACTTCATTCAAAATAGAGCACTGTTTTCTAGGGCTTTTTATCATTACAACAATCTATTTTACCACTTTTAGTGAAAACAGCAAACTTGACTATTTTCGAAAAGCGATGAAGGAGTCTACCGCAACAAAATTAAGAGAAAAGGAGTCCGTGGGTATAAATAGGTTGAGAACCACTAGTTTACATGAAAAGAGGCCCCCAAGTGAGATCTGTCTTCATAGTAGAATCCTTTCATAATCCAACATATATTTATATGGGAAAGGAGTCAGCCCGGCAAGGTGAGAACTGTCGAACGCTAAGTGAGATCTGTCTCAAATGGGATAAATTTCTCCATATAAAATCAAGTAACTGGGTTAGCCCAGCATAAGTTTCAAATCTTGATTGGCTGAGAGCCCTGATCAGATGCCAAATTTTGTTGCTGGATTAACCAATAAGAATTCAGGAATTCGTCAGCAAATGCTCCTCACAGCTAAATTCAGACCAATTTTAGCCGTTTTTAGTACCCCTCAAATAAAAAACATCGTGTATAGTGTCTTTTGAGAAATTCCTAATTTTCTGTCAAAAATAAATATTTTGATACAATTAGAAAACAACTGCCGTTGTACTCGTTAAATAGCTTGCCCCGATCGTAAATTATGAAGCATTGAAAGTTGCTGACTGTTAATTCCCTAATGTAACATATCGAAGAGGATATGTAGCATATGATCCTTGAGAGAACAAAATAATCTTCGAAAGAAATTGTCATTTTCCTATCCATAAAAGTATTAACGATACCATTATAACTAATCACTAATAAATTATTGCAGGTACTTAAACAGTGCGATGGCTGGCCCTCAAAGTGCAATCTTTCTGATTTTCATCACAATATCATTCCTACTGGACATTTCAGCATTAATTTTGAATGGAATAATTGCCTACGTTTTGAAGAAGCACAACAAAACACGCATTGTAACATTTTGGTTCATATACTGTCTATCAATGTCTGATGTTATGGTTGGCATCACTGGTCTCGCCTTTCAATTATCTCTGCTGGTGTTCAAGTTGGATTCATTGTGGGTCTCAATACCTCTCATGTTTTTAAGATACTTTTTTCAGACATCAGGGCATTTAGTTTTTATAATTGCTATTGACAGATGCATTCACATGAAATACCTTAACAAATACAGCACACTAATGAACCGGTCTAGAGCACGACTGATAGTGCAACTCAATATTACGTTTTGCGTCGTAACTATAATTCCATATTTTGCAGCATCAGAGCAGCTAAATGCTCTGTTCGAGCTTAGCCTTAATATATTCCGTGCAACTTTGCTAGTATCGATCTATTTCATCTACATAAAAACATATCTTTCAGTAAGGAGACAAATTGCTGCTCTTAAAATCAGTAAAGCAAACAAGATGCCCTGTCCCAATAAGACAAAGAATAGATTTGAATGTCAGCATAGAACATCAACTACTCAACATTGCACTTTTGAAACAGACGCAACAATTTGTGTGGTACATGATTCTGAAGAAGAGGCACATAGACAAAAGGCATATTTACTATTCAAAGATGCTACAGTTCTTGAACCTCAAGGCAATCCTTTTGTGTTGCCTACCTGCTCTGTGACTAATCCAATATTGCCAATTGATAATGAAGAGAGAAATGATGTCGCACGACCAACTGCAAGATCATCACGCTTTCTGAAGTGTAATACTACTTCTTCAAGTACTTGCATCGATCTAGAAAAGGACAGAGTGAAAGCAACCCGGCAATACACAATGGCACAAAATCTAGAGGTAGATGTTTGTCAACAATCGCATAAGAGAAGAGCTACACCAGAGCAGGAACTCCGGAAAGCAATAATTTTCATCTTCCTTGCTCTTTTCATATGCTATATTCCACATTTTTTCCGCAAATTTTATGAACTTGCATCTAAGGAGAAGAATCTTATATTGTCCATGACATCGTATATCGGTTTGATGTTAAATTCTTCTTTGAATGGAATCATACTGATTGCTTTCAACAAGGAAATGCAAAGGAACATAAAGTCAATTTTCGTAGCGAATGAACCTTCGCTGTCGAACAACACAGGTTGAGATACCATCATACTTAAACTAGAGCTGTTTATGCTTCTTGGTGTATGTATATATTGGCGTCTATTTAAACTTAATTTACCTAATAAAAGGTGAAGCTAATATCCTCCTTAGAGCCTTGTTTGCCAAAAGAACACTAGCAAACATCATAAACAGTAAAGATTCTTGCACATCAATTTTCCCGAAAGTAACCATCATGTCAATGCAGCTCTATCATTTGACAGAGTATCATCACAATGTAAAGTATCATGTCCTACAGAAAAATGAGATACCTTAAGTAAAAATCTTCCTTTTAAAATAGGATTCATTTACTGCATTCTCATTATTTAATACAGTCATTGCACAAGCTTCTAGAGTAGTGTTGTCTGAGTAATTTTTAGCATATGTGTTAAACTTCAATTTGATGTGGGTAGTCAATTGTGTCGATCGCAATATATGAATGTCATGATTCTTCTTTATTCTTTGATTACTCACGTACATTTCCTTGAACTGGGATACTTTAACACTTAATGCTATTGATTTGCTTCAAAGAAAACTTTTACACTCTGATTGCATAAACAGGTCAGCTACCAAAGATACTTAGTTGTACTGAAACAATCTCAAGACAGTCTAAATCAATATAACCTACAATGAATGCAAGAGTGCCAGCACAATGTAAAGCACCATACCCTTCCTTTAATAGAAAGATTATCCTAGACATAATACTCTTCCATTACAAACCGGTTTATTGCTACAAAAGCAAGGATGAAAAACATAAGCCACACTTTTCGTAAGTCCATGACTGCATCTCAATGACTATCAAGTTGGACATTAGCCGAAAACAAATCTTGAACGCCACATAAAGTTATGAGAAATAAGCCTGGCACAAGGCTTCATGCTAGATATTCTAGCAAATACATTCTATCTTATTGTTTTAGAAGGCATGAGAATATGAGAAGCTCATCACCTTTTCTAGAAATATACTGATGAACATATCCTCTCTCATTGCTACTCAGAATAGTGCATTTGAGCTTGACAGAAAGCTTCTTGCATGGGTTATTCCAAATCAAGTGTACCGAAAATGCCTAAGCTTGCAAGGTGACCATCATAGATTTTCATGGAAAATGTATTCGGATCACTTTCTAAGCTGGATGCACTTGGCATGGAATGATGTGCAAGCAAAATTTACCATATCAATTCTTTGTGTGTGCGTGCGGAGAAGCTGTTCGATTAGGAATTTGATTGAATTACCTCACGCAATAAATCCTTATGACCACCATGATTTTTCTGATCGTATAGAATTTAGAAGTATTATAAGCGTGATCACTAAGCCGTAGAGTTATAGAAGAGTAGCCCTGCATTTCTCAGAACTTACTTTAATTGTGATGCTCTACCAATTACACTGCTCAACACTAAGTGTGATGATTGTTCTTTTTAGTAGATTTAAGGGGCAAGTTTTGATATGATGAATCCAAAAATGGTATTAGCTTTGTTGAATATAGTCAAGTTTTACAGACATTCTAACAATTTTTCTCTGCTTGTGTGTTCATGCAAGGGTTTGAAAGCTCTTTATTACGCTGAGTTTTTTTATTTCTTGGAATAGGCAATTTCCAAACACGGTGTAAAGCTTTCAGAAAGTGATCTTTACATTAAGTTGAAAAGAACTTAGTTTGCATCTTTTGGAAAGGCTGAAAACTTTTAATGGTAAAGATTCTATTAACTGTACTAAAAGCCGCTTTCTTTTTGCAAAGTTTGGAGAAAACTCCATCTAATAAAATGAACTTAACTTTAATTGTAGGCTGTAATAGCAGCTTGCTTATAATGTTGATAACATTTTATCTGCGCAAGATATGAAAATTTCTCCTTCTGGAAATGTAAACTGAAGCCTGCTGAACATGCTTGCAAACCATGTTTCATTTATTCAAAACTAGTTTTGCTTGCTTTTTTGCAAAGAATGTACACTGCTTGTCACCAAATGACGTGTCTTGGACGAATTCTGGCAACATTGTTAGCAGGAATCCTTCGATGGCGATTCCCTTATCAGCCAATCAAGATTTAACGCCTAGGCTCAGCTTCCAACACTACAGACCCTAAGAACAGCCTTGCTTCTTCTCTGCGGAAAAAGATTTGGTATACTGCACTAGTATTGCATAGCTCTTGCATGAACTTGGGGTAATACTTTATGATCCCAATAATAGGAGACTTAATTGACAGCAGCAAGCGATCACTGAAATGTGTTTTACAGCATAATAGCAACTGGTATGCTCTTGTTCCTCAAACGTACTCAACTTCACTCAAAGACGATCATGAATCAATCAGTTCCACTCACCCTCTATGTCCCCTATAGCTACTCCTCTGCAGAGGCTGAGCAAATAACTTGAGTTACTAAAAAGCTGCTGGATGTATGCATCTTTTATGCATTAGCTGTTGTGCCCTGTTTTTAATTGTTTTAAATATACAGCGGTATGTCCTCTAAAGAAAGCCGTTGGGCTCTTTGGAAAAACTTAACTTTATGATGCAAGGTTGATTGGAGAGTGACGTTCTATAGATAGTTACGTTCATTGCAAACTGAAAATGAAGCTTTACACAACGTTTTCTTTCCCAAGTAATTAAGGCAAAGACTGTGTCAAAGTTTTCTGGAAGTTAAGGAATTATGTACACCATGAAAGAATTGATAATCACTCTTGTGTGATCCAGTATATAAGCCTTGTAACAGAACTGAAAACTAGTATAATTAGCATAACAACCAAATGTTTAACTGTATATAACTGTAGATGGCACATGTTGATTTGTTAGTTGAATTATTTGCAATGATAGTAAATCTTCGTCCATTCTCGATCCCGTTCTACTACACGAAATACCATTTACAGACAAATGACACAGTAACAATTTAATGTTAATGCAGGATAAAGCACATTAAAGAATTGAGCATTTATTGCAAGAGCAGATGACCCTATTGCCCTGCAACAAACAACTGTTTCTTGATCACGAGAAGTGCTCATTTATCAAAATACATATTGTTTATAATGCACTAAGCAGTCTTATTTTCAGTACAGTTTGCATCAACAGATCTTCTGCCAATTTGTCCATGTTTCATATTTGCGACCATTATTTCGCTGAAAACTACATTAAGCACAATCTTCAC
>WIPJ01000496.1:2841-14173 GCA_018155075.1 Cassiopea andromeda
ATGTATTGAAATGTATTTTATCCATGCATATTTATATATGTTTTATTCATATTTGTGTATAGCTTATATTTTTAGGCATAAAATTGCATTTATCTAAGCCGTTGTGGGTATAGAACTGGACATTTTACATATGGAACTGATTTCTCACCTAATATGCATAAAACTACTTGCTGTATTTTTTGGGAAGGCATATTTACTTGTAAACCATCTGCTCGATGGCGCAGATGGCCACAGAGGCCATGAAAGACCGATAATTAATCGATGAAGCAGCATGCATGTCAGTAGTGTACAGACCATCGGGCAAAGAAATGAATTATATATTAAGGGCAATATCACATTGACACTTTCAGTTAATACTGTGCAAACGAAATGATTCCAGCAAAGAAATTGTGCATTTCGTGAATGAGGCATAGGTGAAGGTTCTCTGCTGTTGCAGTCTAGAAACAAGCAAATTGTATAATCTTTGTTCGAGGTAAATTTTTTGTGTTACACATACTTCTCCAGATTGATGAATTTAAAATCCCTTTGCCACTAACAATTACTTTAAGTAAGCCTAATTTCTTTGTAAATTTATAACTTTACGTTGCTTTCAAACTTTTTGCAGCCAGTTTAAATCGGCAATAACGGATTAAGCGCTTCACTCCGTCAACACTTCAAATGGAAATGGGGCTCTTATGTTTCTATGTTTGATATAATGTCAAACGTTAGAAGAATATCTTAATCCTGCAACTATTAGTTAGTTAATGACCGAAAGGCAATAGATAATTAAATGCAGATGCAAAAACACATTTACTTTGAATTTTACTAAGATGCTACAAATGGTGGCAATGTTAACAACATCACCAATCAAAAGTTAATGTACATCACTCAAAAGGCTTGTAGTGGCGAAGGAATCATTTCTTAAAATAGATAAATACAGACTTGTTCTACAATATCATGTCCTTTATTCTTATGAGCAGTTAGAATAGGAATGATCATATAGTAAAACAAATGAAGCTTAGATTTATTAATTAGCGTGCTGATTCCAGAAGGCCTTAAAGGCATAGCCGATTATGAGTTCCTGTTCAGCGCTAGGATTTCCCTCATAAAAAATACCAATCATGTTCAGTAGCCTAAAGGTTCAGTGATTTTAAGGTTTTGCTATTAAGATATGCTTTTTATAAGGACAAAGTATATAGAAATATAGCGGCTCAGAATCGCCGATATCTGAGAATAATTTCAGAATAGTGCAAAGCTCAAACTTCATCAAGATTTGGAACTTCTGCATATTCAAGTCAGAATACTGCTTTGAGATTAACTTTTGGGCTATTGATCCCACATTTGTTATTCTGTTCTTCTTTAATGCTGCTTTATGATGAATTAAGACAACCGAACGTTGAAAGTATTCCTTTAGTTTTCAGTTCAGTTACATCTTTGATGGTTAAGAATAGTTATATAATGATTTCGTGTAATGATGAAGGCTATATGTGAAGAAGTGGCTACCGAAGGAAGGTTTTACTTTTTCTGGACTCTGTATGGTGACAACTGCAAGCGCACGTTGAAAATATTCCTTTGGTTTCAGTTCAGTTATACCTTTGATGGTTAAGAATAATTTAAGAATAATTATAGGCTCAAACCAAAAAGTTCAATAATATTGAGGCTCTGTGAAAAGTTGGATAATTGAAGCAAAATAGTGTATCCCACTATGCATGATTTTCAGCCATGGTGACAGAGTTCAGAAAAAATCATGGTTTAACGGCTGTGAGCCGGTTTTATAAAGTTATGGCAGTTCTGGGGAAGGCTAGTATTTAATAAATAATTTGGCTTGAGAGAAATTGCGATGCATGCAAAGGAAGTGATTTGGCATGGGGAAAATGGAAGGAAAACATGGAACATTTCATATCGATGCTATATAATGATTTCGTGTAATGATGAAGATTATATGTAAAGAAGTGGCTACCGAAGGAAGGTTTGACTTTTTTCTGGACTTTGTATGGTGACAACTGCAAGCGCATGTTTTCCAGTAAAGTGCTGAATGAGATGACTTCTTTATATCAACGATATTCAGATTTCCGTGACATCAGAATTGCTCAGTTAGTTACTCTTCTATCTTATCTTCATATAGTCTTTATACATCTTAAAAGGATGACGATTTAATTCTCCTATCTTGAATCCAAAACTATGGTGAATAAATGCTTTTGCTGAATGGTGCCACATGTGTGCTAATGAGATAGTATGAAAAATCTTCTGCTAATCTATAGAAGACTTCTCTCTTCCATCTTTTGCAAAGTCTAGCAAGTAGACAACGGATTTATCCACATACCATATTTTCTCGATTAGAAGCCGCCGTGCTATAGAAGCTGCCCTCGAATAAAAGCTGCAGTTTTTGGCGAAAAATGTTAACAGCCACCCTCACATCGAAGCCGAACTTAGGAACAATAATGAAGTAGTCGCCCTCAGCACTTTTTTTTACACTTTCTTTTGCCAGTTTCTGCCGTTGCGACAATACCAAAAAGTTTCAAAAAGTAACAAATGTCAATTTAAAATACTTAACGGAGCATTAAGCGAATTCGAATGCAATCTACTGGGTTAACGAAATCACTGCGATGACTGAAAAAGTGAATACAAGCCGCCCTCGAATAGAAGCCACGGTCAAATAACAGCCGCAATTTTACAAAAAGAACTAATAGAGACCGAGGCTTCTATTCGAGAAAATACGTTACTTATGAAGCACTTCTATGCCAGTTCATACATTATAAGGCGGAAAAGCTTCTGGATTTTCTGCGCTCTTAGATTAATTAACGTTCTCTTAGTTTTTCTCAAAAACGCTTGCAAGCCTCTCTACAATTGTTAATTTACTTTGTTTCTACGCATCTCTAACTTTTGTTTAGTGCTAAACTATTTGTGTTGGCATACAAGAGTTACATATAGAGTTACAACTTACTACATGTTATTATACTGCTAATTTTGTTTTAAAAGGGGACTCAGTAAAGAACTTCTGAGACTGTGCCCTTCAGACTCACACAAAACTGCACCAGCTTAATTTTTTATAAATTTGTATCGGATTACGGTACTATCGTTTACATGAGACGAAATGCTAAAATTGGTTTGCATATCATGAGCAAAGTGGAAAAATCCAAAAACCTGGCATTCAAAGGCTAAGGCCCTAGCCAAATGGTTCGATTTTTCACTCGATTTTTTACTCGACAAAAAATCGAGCAAAAAATCGAGCCGTTTAGCCACTTTGTTTAGTGAGTCGAGTGGGGTCGAGTGATGTTGAGTGAAGTTTGATCTTTGTCAAGAAAATCGAGCAAAAATATTGCTGTTGAGTAAAAATCGAGCCATTTGGCCACCTTGTCGAGGAAGTCGAGTGAAAGCATGTGCAGTAGCGTCTCATTGGCCGGCAGATGTAATTGATGGTAAATATTTTTAGCTGATACACGCTGCCAAAATATGAGTAGTTGAAAATTCGAGAGAAAAATAGAGGGAAAAATCGGGCCGTTTAGCCACACATGCTCGACTACGCTCAACTACCGCTCAACTTTGAGATCAAATGTTGAGGAAAAAATGGAGTGACAAATCGAGTTGTTTGGCCAAGGCTTAGCCTGCGCCCCCAACCCTCCTATAACCTTGACAAGGAGAGCCGCGCCCTCTGAGCTCCCTTATGACTACAGCTTTTGTTATACATGACATTTCCATGTGTTAGTACCGTATAAAGAACGCAAGCTACCTTACACGTATATATTTCCAAAACATTTCTCTTATATGGAGGTCCCTGAGACATTCATTAAGTCTGATTTACAGGAGGCCTCGTTAAAAAAAAACTAATCTAAACTGCTTCTACGAACTATAATAAACAAGCTCCTATTTTGCAACAAACATTGATAATAATGTGATAATTGGTGACAACGAGCGCTAGAGGACTGCCCATTCCATTAGGCATTATCAGCAAGATAACAATATGCACCTTGATCGACAAGCTTTAGTTAAAATGCAAAGATAACTAACATTCCATTAGTTGATTAATGTTTAAGAAGAATGCATCCTCAGAGACAAGAAACTATTGCCAATAGATAGACGAAATAAAGCCACTTCACTTATCTAATAAAAACACTGTTTTTACCACCCTCTATTACAAATACTATTAGAGCAATAGCAAGATATGAAAGACTAAAAGAAACTAGAAGAAGCCGAAGACCATAGGCTAGCAATGCGATCCAAGAAAATGAGGGCTCCCAAAGCACCTCTTCGGGAAGCACTTTTCCTCAAGACGAGCATTATCAGCAACAAATATATTATTGACGAAAGGAAATACAAGTTTTTTATAAGAAAACCGTCATTTTGCCTGCGCCTCGAATTTCTTAACTTTTCCCGAAATTGAGCCTGAGATTTTCTTAAACTTTTCTTAACTTTTACTGAAATAAACTGGCTAAAATGGTGTAACTTTCGCTACAAATATTGTATACTTGAATTTGAATTCCATCATTAACATTTTGAAGCAACAGCGACGAAATATCGTTTTCCGGCCAATAACAACACTACAATTTTGGAAATTGAGCCTCGTGATTTTCTTAAGATTTTCTTAAGATTTTGAACATTTGAGCCTTATTTTCTTATAAACTTTTTCTTATAAAAAAACATGTATTTATAGATATTTCTTTTCTTTGATGAAATATTTCTTATACTGCTAATCAGGGGCGAAATGTGTATAAAATTTGATCTATCTCAGCACAAAATTCTCTATATATGTTATGGTAGCTGCCTTTTAACAGTTTAACCTATGTTGTTCACTAAAGTTTATCATCGTTTCATGTGTGCATGGCCCTTTCCTTTTCCATTACTGTACATGTGCAACCATTATTGACACTCAACAATATTTGCTGAGAATCCCTTTAGAAAGTTTTGATACTAGAATCGTGAAAATGTTAAGAAAGCTTAAGCACTGGGACGAACAAAATGTTCTTGTAGAAAAACGTCTACCTGGTAGCTCAGAAAATTTTCCAAAACACCGATTAAGGATTTTCTTACTTTTAACGCTACAGGTAATAATTATCCAAGTTCTTGAACATAATTAAAAAGATTTTCTTTTCATCTTGATGGTAGCCACACTTTTCCATCAGTATGACAATATTTTACCTACCTTTTAATCTTTTTTGCAAGACCACCGTCAACGTGGAAGTTCTTTTGGCTAAACCTCTAAAATATATTAGATTATTCAAAATTCTCTGAACAAATTCACCTGCTTAAAGGTTTGGACGGTTTCTGAATGTTCATTGAGTTCAATCTTTTGTGTGCGGTTGCAGAAGAAGTGCTTTTCATCCCACCTATGCAACCTGCTTCTAATCTTTTAACACAATCTTAACTATAGGTTACATTATCAATCAGAATCTATTAATATCGCTTATCTTCTAGAGATTGATAATCGCTTCTCTACCAAAAATGCTTTTACAAGCCGAAATATCCAAGCAATCAAAGTGCTGTGGTTGGGTAGATGAGTGTGAAATCAGTTTTTTACACTGATGCAATTGACACTCAGATAGCTCGATCTTAGTTTCATCAGAATGGATGTCTCTAATATTGCTTGATCAGTCCCAAAAGGACTACTTTTAGGGTTCTAAAATTTAGACTTCTCCAAGCAAGATGCCAATAGCTTAATGTGTAATGTGATCCTCTCAATTTTAAACATTGTTCTGATTTGGGTTAAAGATTTTTGCAACTCGCTTGTCTACTAAAAGGCAAATTTTGTCAGCAGGGCGGGGGCACCACTATTTTAAAAGGGTAAACAATTTTTTCTCACTGATCTATGCGTAAAAAATTTTTTTGAATGACTATGATTATGCTGCCTAAATTATTTCCTCACATCCAAATCAACATAATATCAAATTTTTCAGATAAACAACTCTTTCTTGCTTTTTTGTGAGAAAGAATTTGCTTTATGATTTTTGATACTTCCCTTTACTTTACAAATGTTTCATCCCTATTAATTTTAAGCTCGTATGCTAGCTTCACATATTCATTACAGGAACAGTAATGAACGCTTGACAATGCAGCATGACTACGATTATTCTCCATTGATTATTTGCTCCCTTAACCGACCATTCTTTGTGTTAATTAACTGTTTTAGATGGTTTAGGTGATTAGGAAAATACACCTTCTTTATCGCTTTTCACTTTACGAGTAAATTCAGCTTTTTGATATTCAAAATCTCACTTCATCGAAAATCTTAGCTTCATACTATTTGCCAAATGCTATAAAAATCTCAGTTTTACCATAAAATTTTCTTTTCCTATCTTCATCAACTTTGAAATTATATTATCTCATATCAATTGTGCTGTACTCTATTTCAAACTGCCAATGCAAATGACTATCGAACGTCAATATTTTAATGATGACCAAAAATTCACAAGTTAGTTAAAAGAAGAGACTAACCTCCTGAGATTTAGAAAAGACCATCTGTGGAAATGAAGACTACTTGTGATAAGAATTTATGGCAAAAAATATAGCAAGCTTGAGCGCTCCAGAAGTTCATTCACTGCTACCTTTCATAGGTATTATTTGCTTCAACTTTAAATGTTTAAAAAAGCGGTCATGCCATAAGGGGTTCGTCATAAACACATAGGCTCAGAACCGCTCAAATTTAAGAACAAAATAAGAATAATGCAAGACTCAAACATCATTAAGGCCTAAAATTAATGTTGTCGTGGATGGGGGCCAGGAGAACAGAGGCCCTTCTTAAAATTATCAAAGATTTTGGGAGATTTGAACTCCCCTTCATCAAACATTTTTATGCTGGGTAAGTTTTAACTGTGTATGTGCCAAAGGAGAGGAAAGGAATGCTCCTATCAATAGAAGAAGAATGCTACAACCCTATGCTGGCTTTCCCCTTCTATTTAAATTTTCACGTTCGCAGTAGTAACAAGGAAATTTGCTTCATGAACGCAAAATTAGGCGTAGTTCAAAGTGTGGTTCATATATTTCCTACAACACAGCCCTCTCGTCCTTTATTACAGTTTTGGGACGACACCACTACTTACATTGTCTGTTCATTTCAATTATAATGCTGCTTTAAGAGTAAACTATCACATTATAGATGCAATATTAATTGTTCTGTTCCGCTCTTGCGTTGCTTTATAATGAAGTAATGCATCAACAAAGATTTCAGTATATTTCTTAGATTTTCAGACGAAGTTCCACCTTTGGCACATGGGAGTAGTTGAAGAATGATCTTGGAATGAAAACCTGAAAAGTTTAAGAATATTGATTCTCAGCGAAAGGCTAGGCATTCCTATAAACAGTGTGCACGGCAAGTGGCAACACAAATCTGACGTTTGATGCTTCGCAAATCGTCTAGTAGTGCACTGTGTTGCTTTTCAAAGACTGCCATCACGAAATAGTTCATGAAATCTTTAAATTTCTGCTCACTAGCTGGGCTGAAAGCACTTTGAATAACAGCATATGTTTCTTTTTCTTCTAGGTGTCAGAAGATCATCAAGTATAAACCCCTGTAGTCTGTAAATTACTATACAGGATGACCCAGCCAACTTCTATAACGATGAATTCAACAGAAATAAACGCCAGTTCCACTGTATTCATTAGAACTACTCTATTGCCATTTCAATCCCAGTTCCAATACAAAACACCGGTGGAAAGTTACCCACTTAATGTTTGTTCCACAGCGGCAATTTCTCAGACACTTGCAAACGACTTGGACAATACCCTTCCAATCAAATTGTCACAGCCTGCCATCCACACCTTGTTACTTTTCTTGGTGCTGATTGTCATATTCGCAATCATTGGAAACTTCACTCTGATGGGTATGATTGTTACAGCCAGAAAATTGCATTCAAAAACACACATCTTCATTGTCGATCTTACCATCAGCGATATACTAGTTGCCCTGACTGTTGTTCCTATTGACATTGATAAAGTGATTAGAAGAGGCTTCTTCTACAACGTTGCTACGTGTGAATTTGTAAGTGTCATGTTTTTCATGTCCTTGCCAGCCTCAGCGCTTAGCCTGTCATTGCTTACGCTTGAACGCTATATCACGTTAAAACATCCCCTTACACATCATAAAATCCTCACAAGAAAACGAGCTATTGCAGCACTAGTCATCAAGTGGATCTACGTCATCCTAGTTGCAAGTTTGCCTGCAATGGGCTGGGTGGACCAGCAGACAACGGTAACGAAACATCAGTGCAGTGTTTTCTTCACCATACCATATGCAGCATTTATGGTTGCTGTGAATTTCGCTCTTCCGTTGTTCATCATCCTATTCGCCAACATCGAGATTTTTCGAATAGCTAACCAGGCTGCTTTGAAGATGCAAAAGTCAATAAGACGTCAAGAAAAGAGAAGAGCAAGCC
Organism: Cassiopea andromeda; assembly: GCA_018155075.1. NCBI lineage: Eukaryota > Metazoa > Cnidaria > Scyphozoa > Rhizostomeae > Cassiopeidae > Cassiopea > Cassiopea andromeda. The sequence continues at coordinate 11,187 of WIPJ01000496.1, forward strand.
TCATAGCAATCGGCGCAAATGTCAAAGCTGCTAAACGAATCATGTTGCTTGTTGGACTTTTCCTATTGTCATGGTTACCATACATCATCAACACTATTGTGAATATGATTTGCCGCAATAGATGCTACTCAGAATTACGCTCGTGGATCTTCTTAACCCTGAATTTTTCAAATGCAGCAATGGATCCTATTCTGTATGGCCTTCTTAACAAGGATGTTCGACATGAGATTAGGAAAGTTCTGCGAGAGATCTCCTTCAAGTGCACAAAGAACAAGTTTGAAAAACCACTCAAAAGAGACAGCCGAAGAGACCAAATGCATTCTGTCTCATTTGCGACTGAACGAGAGATGCTGAATGTAAAAGATAACACACTCGAGTCTGTGTTTTAGACTGCTACAAATCTAAATTCTTGGTTCTCGAAGATAGAGAGGTAGCTGCAATGACTTACATGAAGCAGTTGTCAGTCTGTTTTAAATTTATTCCATAAATGTAACTGACTAAGTCATTGTCATCGAGGATTATAATCAAGTAAGGTTATGCATACTTATTCAAATTTCCATATTTCCACCTTGGCAGGATAGTTCTGCATAGTTAACATAGGTTTTGTTTAGTGTGTGATATAGCTTTCTTTACTAATTGAGAACTACTGAAAAAGGTCTGTGATATGACAATTAAACTAAGCAATCCAACGAAGTTCCTGTTGAGAATCATTAAATGGAACGTATCTAAAGGCTGGTTTCCACTTAAACGAATGCACCGATTCGACCGAGGCGGCCTGAGGTTGGTGCATGCGTAGTAGGTTCAGATGTGGATTCCCCCTCGGCTACCCTCGACCGAATCGACTTATTGAGAAGTTCAAATGGTTTGAACTTTTCCATCGGTCGATAATCCCCTTCTACGTGTGTATCAACCTCTGGCAGCATCAGCCGAATCGGAGCATTCGTTTAAGTGGAAGCCGGCCTTAAGCCTGTTTTGGTTGCATGGATATGATATCCTTTGAACATTTTGCGTTCTTTTGAAGGCTCAGAACTATGTTTATACATTCAAAATTTCAAATATAAGAGGGTAACCATACAGCAAGCGTTAATGTACAAGGGGCCTTCAGCTAAAAAACTTTCAACTTAAACGAAGCGTTTTATTAAATTAATTTATCATAGTCGCAACACTAGCAACTGTGAGGGATCAGAGAGACAGTGAGTATACGAGGTGAATAAACCTGAATATTGCGACAATAAAAAAGCTGAACCTATAATAATTGCATTTTTGGTGAACAAGGGGATATTTTTTGTAGATACATTATTCTTTATTCTCAGGAGAGTCCACTTTCTGTTGTTAAGTATGATGACTAAGATTTGTTGATCTATGTTGGCAAACATTTTATAGTTTAATAATTTGCAGGTAGAAACCAGCTTACACGATCATCTTCGGAACACATTTAAAGAATGAAGGTATACAAATTTCATGTTTAACAGAATGTGATCGTGTAAGTGGCCTTTTCAATTTCCATCAAGTTGTTTCACATTGCGCTTTGCCAACAAACATCAAACGTTTTAAGTACTCATCAAATTCTTTTCTTCTACAACATAAAATTATAGAAGCCGTCACTCTATTAATGTGTTCTGAAGACAGGGTCGCACTATCGATCTTGGGACACCTGACCACACTGGACCACTACCACGTACTCATATTTTAGGTGCTGAGAGAACATGTTTGTAGAAAGAAGTAAAGAAACAAACAAAAAATCGTTTATAGTTTGGTACTGCGACTGAGGAGACTCAAAATAATGAAATCTAATAAAACAGAACGCAGTACAACCAAAACAAAGCATTCGTTGCCCACAGTCTAACTGAATTTTTTTTTTATTATAATGAACTGGTTTTTAAGAATGTAGTGCACAGCTGCTCAAAAAGTTAGGAAAGTTCTGTACTGGAGTTTCGAGAATCAAGAAAGTTTTTTAATGTTTATGTATTTAAAATTCGATTTATCTGTGTACAAATTGTCATGTATGTGATGTTGGCTACCCTCTAACAGTTTAACTTCTGCTATTTACTAAGACTTGTCATCATTTCAAGCGTACATGGAGCTTTTTCGCTTTCCATTAATGTGCATGTGCAAAACATTGGAACTCGAGAATTTTTGCTATGAAATTCTTAAGACAGTTCTGATATTGGGATCGTGAAAGTTAAGAAAGTTTAACTACTGGACAAAAAACACACTTTCCTGTTAAAAACACATATTATCGATTTGGATGCTGCTTATCAACTTCATATTTCATATTTGTTTAATATGATTTCATACCTGATCGACAATGAGGCTATATTTAACAGTAGTTCTCAACAACAAAAATTACCTCATTGTCGATCAGGTATGACATCATATCGGATTCATGTGTCTACGTGATACCGTATTCACTCTGTATCGTATTCATGTGGGTATTGATGTTATATCGGATTCATCATCGTCGTCGTGTAGACGGAAGGGCAATACGCTACGAAAACATATCGGATTCATCTGAATCCGATATCATATAAACGGTGTATTAATGCCGTACGCATATGGCTTTCAAGGCATGCTATTCAACTGCATCTTCGGATGAAACGCGAAAAAGTGAAATCTGTTTCTTGCATGTGAGGTTTACAGCTGGTGATAGCAATAGCTGAGAGAACAAACCGATTGCGTGAGTCACCTATAACTGCCAAGGGCTTTATCTTTATCTAATAATTTCTCTAAAATGCTTAGATTTAGCACAATAAAGTAATTGCAGATTGTTTAGCTTTTTAAATCCATTTTACGTCAATAAGTTATGCTTTGACACTTAGACCTAATACAGTATGCTTCAAATTAGATGCCACAATAGCTTAGGCCATGCAACTAATGGACTCTTTATACGCTTCCTTTTTCAAACAACGTAATTCAATTTACTGTTGCTACAAGTTTTCAGTTACTCCTCATTGGTCTGATGTATGAATGTATATACATATATATAT
>WIPJ01000496.1:17023-37946 GCA_018155075.1 Cassiopea andromeda
TGTATGTATGTATGTATGTATTTATCTACTAGGCGATACGAATTATTGCATTTTACCGCCTTCCTGAGAACTGTGAAAATATCGTTTTAAGTTCAATGGGAAGCAATATACCTTCCCAATAATGGCTACTTTTAAAGAACATTTTTGTTACACTATATTTACGCTACATTAATTTGAGATGTATGAATTGTAAATTATAGTATTACTTTGTTTAGCGGCTTTTGGTATAGCCGTTGTAGTTGATAGGAGCGTGTACAGTCGATTATTCTATAGTAATTTAAATTTATTACAGACCTATGTCTGTATAAATTTAATAAATAAATCCTATGACTAGAGTTGGGAAGAGTTGCTCTATTATTATTTCAAAACTTTTGACATAACCGTTGTAGTTGACGAAGGCATCTACAGTCCACAGTCATTAGCTATTACATGAATTTAAAACTTAGGCCTTACATAACTTGGTTGTCCTACATTCCTTTTTTATAAGCATAAAGCTTATAAGCAAACTAAAGCTCACATGCTTAAGAAGATTTGCATATACTAAGCATATTTCCCAGCCTCGGAATTTCTTCCCCATTTCCATTTCATCCCAAATCAAGTGTAAAAAATGGTATCATGCAAAGGATGAGGTTAGGTGATAGGAAACAGCAATTTTGCATGAAGTAATCTTTTGGGAATGGTATCTACGAAGAACAACGCTTTGAAATTGAACGTGCTTTAAGCATAATTTCTGGCTCAAGTTGGGAAAATCAAAAATATATTGAATTTAAACCAAATTTACCCGTATGCTTATAAAAGAATGTATCACTTCCAGAGTTTTGGTGTAAATATCTTTGTTAACAAAATCATTCTTTAACTATTGCGTCAATTTTTCATCAGAATCGTAACACTTGTCAAGGCACACACTTTGTATCGATTACTGATAGCTATTACAGATTGGCTGTACATACCATTATACCTTGGAGCAGCATAGGCGTCAAATTTTGATTGGCTAACAAAGGAATCATCATCGAAGGATTCAGGCCAATAATGCTGCGAGAATTATTTGTTAGCCAATCAAGATTTGACACCTATGCTCCTTGGAGCAAGCCCGAGGAGTATCAACGAAAGTCTCCTGGAGGGGGCATAGTGCCCCCTAGGTACCATCGAGTCGGCAAATTCTCGGCAAAGTAATGAAAACAAATGTCGTATACACAATGTTTTAGTAAGAAAGTCATTCTTTTGCTTGAGCCTCGATTTTATTGCACACCTTGTCTCAAGAAAAAGCAGGTGTAATGGATAAATATTCCCAAGTATTAGTCGAGTAAACATGTTTCCTCTAAAATACTCAGAAAATTCAGCCCCTTTGCCCCCCACTAAATTTTCTTGTAAAACCGCCACTGGTTTACCTTATCATAAAACAAAGCAAAACTGGAGCAGAATAATCAACAATGTAGTGAAAGTGCAAAAGCTACACTGGACAAAGTATTATAACTCAACTGTGCAAACGTTCTAAGTCTTGATAGCTTGATCCTTGCATTACTCTTATGCTATTCATATGTTTCAGCAATTCTTAGCCTTAATATTCTTATAAACATTTTTCTTATAAAAAGGGTATATTACTGCAGAGTCTCATCGAATTATGAAGCAATGTCACAAAGTATGCAGGTTCTATTAGAGTTAGAGCAAAGTACGACTAGATAGCACTTCGTTGCTGATAATAAGTGGCTTAAGAAGATAAGTTTTATAGTTCGAGTGAAAGTTAACCACCTTATAATTGTTATTAGATGAATTCAGGGCAATCATGAGATTACACTTGTGGTATTGCAGAACCATTACTACTGTTATTGTTTTATCACCTTGCTGTAATTGCATTACCATGCATGTGAACCAACAGACAGACAAAATATTCCCTAAAATTGAAGATAACACTTTAGTCTCTGCAGACAAGGCGTTTTTAACTAAATCCCTAGTAACTATGCACAGTATGATCATCTTATTTCTAGCAGAAATATTGCAAATGACGGCCATTACTACTCCACCCGACTTGAGTATTGCAAATCATCAGTAATTGGCTCAGGATAGGAGCATCGAGTCTCAATTTAAGAGCTGCAAAGCGGTGCATAATCAAGGATTCGAAATATTATCCCACAGTATTTTTAGTTAGCTTGCTCTTGCGTATTTTAACGTGAATATGAGTGGTATTCCTTGGATTAGCGCAGTAAAGCGGTACCTAGTGATAGATTTACGTGCATTACTGAAATATGTTTATTTAAAGGAAATCTATGTATGTTTTCCTACGTGAATGTACATGGTAGTCCTTATAGTAGTGATAATTTAAAATCAAACTAATTAGATTGTGCAAAACGCACAAAGTAAAATGTGGCATATGGTTTTGCCTGTTTATGTTTAATCCTTGTAGATCAAACTATAATTTATATGTGTCATATGTATGTATGATTAGCATTAAGAAATTTGAAGCAGTATATGCATTAAGCAGCTTATTATCTAGCTTGATTATTATGACTTTCATTAGTTGAGAAATGCGACTAAGAGCATTTATCAAAAACAAAATAGATTCTTGCGGAATTCTTTCGTAGCTTTGTTTTGTGTAAATATCTGCAGCTTGTTGTTTAGCGAAGGACCAATTGAGAATATTGAAGTTAGTGTCAGAGTGATTTGAAATTAAAATGGCCTTTTCAATGAACGAAAAGAAAAGGCAGTAAATGTGATTTCTATCAACAAATTGCTATTTCTATCAGCAAATAGTGTCATTAGCGAATGGAAGAAAATTTCTAGGCTATCGACCAATACACACTGCACTACTTAAGACCCTTGCACACGATATCGGATTCAAATGAATCCTATATGTTTTCGTAGCGTATTGCCCTTCTGTCTACACGATTGCGATGTTGAATCCGATATAAAAGCAATACACACATGAATACGGTACAGAATGAAACCGGTTGTGTGTAGACGCACGAATCCAATATGATTTCATACCTGATTGAGAATGAGGTCATTCTGCTGTTTACAGCTATTGTTAAATATAGCCTCATTGTCGATCAGGTTCATACCTGACATGAAATCATATCGGATTTATGCGTCTACAAAATACCGTATTCATTCTGTATCGTATTCATGTGCCTATTGCTTTTATATTAGCTTCATGTAGACGGAAGAGCACTAGTCATTTGAATCTGATATCGTGTAAACGGGGTCTAAATCCTACCTCAAAGAGATATTCCACATTAGTCACAGAGCCTTTCGAAGATCAAGTAATTCAAGCATATTTTCTTTATCCAAATGAGTATATTTTGCACTAGTTCTTCTTTCAAACACATGCTATTTATAAAATCTCATAAGTTATAGGTGTGACATATAAATTGGAGGATTAAATATTTGGTGAGTTGGCTTAGTAATTTACAGTCATTCCATGCCTCACTCTTGAAAATATGAAAATTTCAAACAATAACTGTGACTTTGGTATTCAAATTTTTCGATAGCTAAATAAACAAAATTTTAAGCTATGAATATCAAAAGGTTACACAAGTTCCATAAGTTTTGTACTTATCAATCAAATGTCTTGCAAAAACTTGAATCTTTCAAAATATGCAAAGTAGGTTCTCGTACCATTTTGCTTGTAAGGATTTTATGTGCTTGTGTAATTTATAATTCTTGAAGCTTTTCCAGCTGAAAGAGCTCTTAATATACATACGGTATAGACCTTTTTATGTACCTTTGTTGTGGAAAGTAGCAAGTATATGTCATTCTGTGACATGTCTCGCCGTGACAAATGTAGAGCAAAAAAGTTGCATCTGACGCTATTCCCTAACATTTGAGTCATTATATTTTATGGGTAAATAGAAAATGTTGCATTGGAAGAAAACATGTAGAGAAACAAGTTGAAAAATGTTTTGAACTTCTTTAATCGCGCCACAAACCTGGTCATGTCGTGAAGTCACAGCGTGACCATTCATGTATCTGACCCAGGGTTGTTTTTCTTAGTAATTTCTTATATGCTCCCAAAAAAGTGTTATAGGCTACTTGCACGAAGCAAGAATTTGTCTTGTTCTATTGTATTCTTTGTAATGTAACATGAGTTGGTTGACTTTACGATCATGCAATTTCTTAAGGAAAAAATCAGTCGCGCCATGACTATTTCACAAAATCAGCATAGACAGTAGCATGGATGTCATTTCCATTTAAACATTGTTTGGATTTGTTGGGTCTAAGCCTTAAAAATAGCTTTTCTTTGACCACCAATCTCATAAGAAACTCTTGTAACGGGAATGGAATGGCCGTTTAAGGCTTTTTATCAGCTACTGCAGGCAAAAAAATTACACTGCAGATAACGCTCTGCAAAAAGCAAACTTGAACGAACAGAGCTTTCCTTGAAATAATCAATCTATCGAGGCTTTTACCGAAAGATTACTTCAGCGTTCAACTTTAATTTCATTGCTTAATTCAACTGAGAGTGGAAGAACCATTGAATAGCTCTGGTGGTTCGAGGCATCGTAGCTTCATAGCCTTTGCTACAGTTATATGGCATAATACTTTGTTTCAGATATCTTCCTGTGCCAAAAATGTAGTCCCCTTTCAATGTTTTTTTACCGTTCCTTCAAAACGCATGCTTAGAGCTGTTATGATCGTGAGCACATTGCTCAGATTGCCCCCCATATAGAGCAAACTTTCAGGAACGAGAAATATCACAGTAGTTTTATATCTTGAAATTTGGCTCACGAAGCAAAATACAAGCAAGAAGCCAGCATTAGAGTGCGATACTTGTTAGAAAGAGGTGTTTATTTTCCATCCCAGCCCATCTATGCAGCACTTGCTGAAAGTAGACATTAAATACAGGATGATGTATATAATATGACATTGAAGAGCTCTTCAAATTAGATCTTGTATCAAGATCCTAAATTTCTATGTTTATGATCCTTTTCTTATCCATTTCTTCTTGGGAGTTGCAGTTGGACTTTCCCTCAAAGCTTTGCATAGCTAAGAATTCATTCGATTTTAATTCAACGTAGAGAACTGTAAGATGTCTTAGAATATTCAAGTGACTATGCTAAGATATCATGCGGTTTCATCATGAGCCCTGTTCAATTCCAAACCCGCTCTGGGCAACTTACCCGAGCCCCAAAGACTTACAAAGCATAGTTGATTCTCTATTGTTTTTTCAAGAATACGTTTCACTGTGTTCAATGAACCGTTTAATTTGTGCTTTGTTCGTATGTGGTTTTACAAAACTTACTTGGTAGCAGACACTGTCAGGAAAGGGTGTTTCTATCGGGCCGAAACCCACGAAAATTTCTCGAAGAATATTCTTATCGGGCCGAAGCCCAATAAAAAGTACCTAGCGGTTAACGTGCCAATGCACAATGGATTGATTGGCCGATTTCGTTCCGATGCACAAAGAAGTTAATAGAACTTAAAAGTTGTTCAATTGATCGTTGAAGCAAGCATTCATGCTGAAGAACTTTAGAGTTAAGATATCTGAAGGAAGGATAATCGGACATTGACTTATATATAAATGTTTTTTGTTGTTTCCTTCAAGCTTGTTGCTTCTGTGTGCATACACTGTTCCACATTTTTCAAGCCCAGTATTCTCAAACTACTGAACAACGAAAGTATGTACTCACTTGAAAGCAGAGAGAAAAAGTTTACAGCTTTTTTAATGTGCTAATTTTTCATAAGAACAAAACAAGAAAAGAAAATAAAAGTATAATTTATTGTTTTGCATTTACAGTACAAAGCATATGCCACAAAAATCTTACATAAACATAAAAGCATAAGTCTTGATTAAGCTTGAGCTTTGCATTATTCTTAAATTATTCCGAAATTTCAGAGAAATTGAGCTTTTATGTGCTTAAAAACTATGTAAATTAAGCAACATTTACTCTTGAAGAACCTGAAATCAATTCATTAAGTTTTTGCTACTCTTTAGTTGTTCTACAGAATAAAGGCTGAAGTCGCTGAAAAAAATAAAGTTGCTGGATTGTACAGGTCATTATATAACTAGCTGTTATCATCAAAAAAGGTCAATTTTTGTCTGATAGTAGGTGACTTTTTCGATAATTCTACCATTCATTTGAAGAGCCTATAGTTGCATAATGGCAGCGAGAGTCCTTCCAACATCTCCTGTTACCATTTTCGTGCTTAAAGATACAATTGTAAAGCTGCTATGCTGTGCCCTTCCTTATCAAAAGTTTTAATAGACTATGAATTGAGGAAGTACATTTGAAGTATATGGTGGATTTTATTTTTAGGATGATGTCTAAATGGTCATGGGTTCTATATCAACTTACAACAAATGATAAGCTGAATCAAACTAAACAACGAAGGGTAGTTAGTAACGCGATGATTTCATCAAAAGTGTGCAATATCAAGATCAGATGCAAAGAATAGCTTAATTAAAGATGGCTGTTAGTGAAGAAAGACAATCATTAAATTCTGATCAATTTCCACAAGAAAGCAGAAAAAACGAATTATAGAAGAGTGAAGCTGTTTGGTGGTTTAAGTAGTGGTCAAATCAAGTATCCCAGAGATCAAATTATCTAATTGCCAATGAGAACTGTTGATATTTACTTTCTTGATTTTCCCCTTTTTTTCCCACTTGTTTGTCCCCATTTATAAAACCTCCCGCTGGCACTGTTTTATTAAATGAGGATGAGACATTATATCTCAAAACGTATTAATATCGTTTATGTCAATATCGTGTATGTCTACTGGCTAAGTACTAATTTTGGTAATTATTGGAATACTGAAATTAATAAAGAGAAAATATGTTTTTGGCCTTGGCTCTTCTCTTGAAATTTATAGTTCAGCTTCGATTCCCAAGAAATGTTGATAAAACTGCTATTATACCTTTCATTTAGTTAACTTTACATTTAATCCTAATAAGGCTTTAAAGGACTGGAAGCGTGAAAGACCACTATACAGCAAGCATATGGATGGACCCCCAAAGAGCTTTGTATCATCTCGAATTGACTCTCTCTGAAGTTCACTTTGGATAGATGAGTAGATGAGTAGCAGCTCATTTAATTTAGCATTCAAGTAAAACTCATTCAATGGAAGTGAAGTGCTTCTAATAGTTTCTTACTAAGCACTATGACGTATTATCCCTTCGCGCATATTACAAATAGAAACTTATTTATTACGTGCCGACAACTCCCCTTTACCTTTCTTATCAGTCCACCTGTAAACTACTGGCAGTGGAATCTTTGTCCTAGTATAGTGTTGTGGAAGTCAATTTGGTATCGATAGAATGGCCTACGGCCAAGGGTGAGCATTAGAGGGTATAGGGCGTGAATCCCTTAACAGATTACCAGTCAGTTCTTTCTTAGTCAGAAGTCGGCTCACCACTTATGGAAATGATTGCAAACCATATGCAATTCAAAAAGAAGTGACTGAAAACGTCGGATGACTGGACAGTGAACGTATTCTTACAAGCCCAGAAATGACTCAATTCTCATTCTTGCCTGTAAAAGACATGTTTTTCAAGCTGTGTCATGAAAAGAGGCATTAAATAATTGACTTAAGTAAAATTTTTCCCTGTCATGGATACCAAGAACAAAGCAATGCAACTTTGTAACCAGGATCTCATGAATAATATTTATTAGCATAATTTTTTCCATCAGAGTTCCTCTTGCTATAATGTAAATTCAATTCACGCACAGGATTTTCATGCACTAAGAGGTCAAACTGATCACCATCAATTTGCGTTTGTAATGATGTAAACAATTTCTTCATAACGCAAGCTCCGCTAGTTATTAAAAGTAAATTAAATTTTCTTGGTTCAATACCAGTATTGCACGTTGCTTCAAGTGCTTTGTCTATGAACTGTTTTAAGTGGGCCACGCCTTGGAAAATTTTAGAGCTAATGCAATCTTCATTGGAAAACGCCTTCCATGGCTGAAGAGAAACATATTTTGAAGTGGTAATATATCTTTATGGCTCTGTAAGGGAAAATTCATTTCTACGAAGCCTAATGAGATATTGACATCTTATATCCATTGGAGTGACGTGCTTCACAGCAAGTGCTACTCTCACTAATAAAACATGTGGCCTGCAGAAGTTCCATGCATTAGAAACTATAGCAAAGGAAGCTTTTAACTGCAAAATTTGACTGGAAGAGGAAATATAACATTTTACCAGCAAATCAGACTTCAATTAACCTGGGAATTTCTGTGCATTCGAGTCAATATAATACTGCTTTTAGATTAAGTTTTTGTACTATTGATAAAAATAACTATTGTTCCGCTGCATTCTTGCTTTTTACTTTGATGAAGTTAGACACAGGAGTGGAACCAGGGATTTTCCGATGGGAGCAGCATCATCCGATGAGGAGACTAAAATACTGTTAGGAGGGTACTTCAACTTGCTAAAATAACCTCCGAAAAAAAGAGTTCTGCACCATCCAACGTGGGGGCCATAGCCCCCTAGCCCTCCTTTAGCGCCCCAAAAATTTGAAACTTTTCCTTTGTTTTCAGGTGAAGCTATAACGTCTAGTTTAAAGGAAGCTGAAAACAAAATAGTTAAGAATTTTGAAGCTAAGTGAATATCGGGTATTTTGAAAAAAAGAGCATACTATGATCATACTTGACACTTTCATTAATGGGGCCTGCTGCATGCTGGTGCTGTTGTTTGAATGGCTCTCTCAACTGCAGTGAAAAAAGAGGGAATGTCTAGGCCGCATGAGGGGATGCTATCATTTTTGAAGACTGAATGGCGAAACTATATAGCCACTTCGAATCGGCAAATATTAGGTCCATATACACACATTCTCAGAGTTATCCATTGTTGATAATATTGTGTGGAGGGCACTCCAATTGTTGTTCTTGCTACTTTTTAACAGAATGCTGTAGCTCTAGCCCATGAAGGCCGTCAATTGGATAGTTGGAAGTGAGCAATACTTTACAACATAGTTGCTTTCCATATATGGACCACACATTGATGTGAACATTGAAAGATGTGTGGCATACTAAACAATCATAGATGTCATCCAACAAGAGTCTAAGCCAAAAGGGTCCCCTCCTTGGCCTTAAGTAAGACATTCTCTTGATCTTCTAGACCCATATGCCACCTGGGGTGCATTTTTGCTCTATGATAACTTTATTTGAGACTTCCTATAGTTGAAATTGCATATAGTATTTCAGCTGCAGCGAGTTATTCTACCGGCATTGAGCGAAATTGTTAGCATTGATGTTCCTGGTGAAATTGCTTTTGACTATGAGCCACCATACGTACTGCAGCCAAGAATTAAAGCATATGCAAATATTTTGGGTTTCAGCCAGTGGTATCGTCCTAAAACTGTAAGAAAGGGGCTGTGTTGTAGAAAATATATTGACTATGCCTTTAGCCACGCCCGTTTTGAATTCATGACGATAATTTGCTTGTTGCTGCTGTATATTTGAAAGGCTAAAAGAAGGAGAAAGCCAAAACGGTTGTAGCATTCTTCTTTTCTTGGTTGGAGGGCAGCTTTCTGCTTTTCTCGATTGGCAATTGTACGTTAACAACTTTTCCAGCCTAATTTATGATCATAAAAGGGAGACCGAGCCCCCAAAAGTTCTCATAACTAAATACAAGGAGGGATGAACTTTCCTGAGCTCCCCTCCACGACACGTCTGGTTTCAGCGCACAGAAAAGATGTTTCATGTACCATGGACTGATGGAACAGTTGCGAACTTCATGACAACCTTGAAAAAGTTGGTATCTATAGCACTAGAAAGGCATTTCAGTTTAAGACAGTAGCCAATGAAAAGTTTTGGAAGATGTAGAACTGCTCCACACACCTTGGTCAAGCAAAATCTACCTTATTATGTTAAAGGTATGGAGTACAGTAATTAACGTAAGTCATTTTGGGTTCGATTACGTTAATTCATGATCCAATAATTTGAGCGTAGTGTTAATTTTTTATAACGCTAATTTGGCACAGTGTTAATTATTATAAAATTAATTAATGCACACTTTGATAAATATGTATAGCCTCCGTAACCTGAACCATGCATCTTTCTCTATCTAATAATTATAAAACATTATAAAAGACTTCTTCTGTTCATTAATTTTAGTTGTGTTCACTTTCGTGTGCTCCCTATTGCTAAGGTACATGCTTTCTGATCTCATTAGCAGAGGCATTTCTAGCCGGAAAAATCCGGGGGAGAACATGGCTCTTGAGCCGAAGGGAGAAAAAGGGGTCTGGAGGCTTCGTTACCAGCAAATTTTTTTGACCACACCCTTTTTATCCCAACAAAACGCTCTTTTTGAGTAGAAAGATTGGTCAGTTATACACAAATAAGCTATGTAAATGAATGAACAAAAACGAAGGAGAGCAGGCAATATGACAGAGAAATAAGAGTACAGCACGATAACATAACGGAAAGTACAAATGTTAGATTTCCATTAAAATTAAAAAATTCACTATATGTTGTTGCTTACCATGCAAAGCCAAAATACACAAAGAAAGCTAGCGAGACGTTTTGTATAAGTTAAAGTACAGTAACAATTTAGAAGCATCATTTTCATTCCTTGTACATCTTCCTAATGCGCAAGTATTTCCAGTAAGCAATATATTCAAAATTCAAAATTTTATACCCTTCTAGAAAAATGGGTGGCTAACGAAGGGATTAAGAAAATTTCTGAGGGCCGTGGCCCCCTGACCCCCCGTAGAACCGCCACTTCACATTAGTCAAATTTACCTCAGTTTTTCATTTCAATCATCGTTACCTCAGATTTATCAATGAAGTGGCTCATCTATAGGCTGCATGAAATACTAATTTGTTTCTATAGTGTTTTCTGGCCAAAATAAGGAAGAAAAAATGACATTGGTTAACATTATATAGGCTAGGTGACGTTAATTAATGTCAATTGAAATACGTTTCCTCGTTGAACAAGCAACTTTCACATGTCACATAACCATTATGTATCTTAGCTCTGATTGGATGATCCTCAACTGGAGGGCAAGCGGCGAGAGAGAAAAATATATGGCCTACCACAATAAAATTTTATGTTGTGATAGTACTTGACAAGAATGGTAAATGTATATTTTATTCACGAAATGATTTATTTACGATTTTGTAAAGCATGTAGAGGTGTGCTACATATAAGCTATATGGTTGAAACACTATCTGTCCCAATGCCTCAAAGAATCTAGAATCCCTTCGTAGTTCTGCTCAGGTATAGTGTGTAATAAAGGACTGTCTAAAGTCAAGAAATAATATAAGTAATGAGAAAAACATAAACAATTAACTAACGACCAACCAGCTATTCGATTGTTAGGAGCATGAACGTAGATGATCGTATCTAAACACAGGGTGCATTTCTTGTAAACCACACGCCGAGGATACGCCAGGGAATATTTGTGGATCGCCGAAAACTATGCCTGTGCAGTACAATCCAGTTTTAAAAGCCAAATGCTGAAGAAGTTACAAGCCTCAAACCTTTTTCTATTAGTTTCCATGCTGAACTCCGAAAACAGAGCTTTGTGCACTCAGAAGATTTTTGGGCCCAAGTGCATGGAATGTACCTTCGATATCAACTGGATCAAATGTTTGGTTCTATTGTTCTTAATCTTGCTTCTGTCTTCTTGTTCTTCGTGATCCTGAGTTAAGTCTGTTTAGCATAAAGATAAAACAGAAAGTTTCACCTGTGATATCCCTTCCCTTCTTGACTGTCTTTCTTGAGTTGATGGAAGGAGTAGTGCTCAGCCTTAACTCGCCAGTGCTTCCGTTCGATCGACTGGCAACAACATACCATTCTTCCTCGTAGATATCAACGCATTCCCACCAATATCACTGCCGAGATGTTTTTACTAATGTTTTACATGACAAAAACCAACAAAACACCTATAGACAAATGCTGTGTACCGTGCATAACAACAACACAGCTCACTACGCCATGCAATGCTATCCCGCCGCTTGCCCTCCAATTGAGGATCAGCCAATCAAAAGTTAGATTACGTAATGGTCATGTGACATGTGAAAGTTGCTTATTACGTTAATTAATGTCACAAAATATGCATTATCTGAAAAAAATTACGTTAATTATTGACCCCTTAAATTCAGCCTTGTTGAATGCTGCACTTCATACATTTAATGTAAAAAGATAATGAATCCTCTTTTCATGGTAGATTATTGAGAAGACGTCTTCCCACACCAACTAGCAAAACAACTTATGCTTTATGAGAGTAAAGTTTGTACAAAAGATGTTGTCCAAGAAGGAATCATAAAACGGAGTGCTGATAGCAAGAATTACTCCATGAATATGCAATTACAAGATGCTGTTCTCTGTCCTAAAAGAAACTGCTACTTTTCACAGGAGTCAATGGCTATGCTGATGTTCATAAAAGGGCTTGGTGATGGCAAGGGTGACAATTACTGTCACATGTTGCGTTGTTTTTAGAAACTGCCATACAGACGACCAGTAATATCCACAATATCATAAGTATACAACCAAACCTCCACAGCAGCTTACTAGGATAGAGATTGTGTGGAAGTCGAGTGGAAGGATAGGAGAAGCAGATAAATCAGAAAACACTCTGAATCTAGACCAGCATGTACAAGAGAAAATCCTGCAAAGTATGGAAACAAAAATTGTGAAGCAAATTTTGACATTGACACCTTTTAGCATTTATCTTACAAATATCTCTTTATTTGAAGTGAATAAGACCAAAGTTCTGAATGTTGCTCAACTACAAATGAGATCAACATTTCCACGTTGCTCAAGTACTGTTAAGACCAAAGCTCTGCATGTTGTTCAAGTGCAAGTAGTCCTGGCTTGGATTTTACTCACTTTTTCTTTTTGTCAAATTGGTCTAAATCATTATGGCTAACTTAAAATTCATTTGAAAACAATTTAAGCTGAATGTAAGTGAATCGAAATGATTAAGAAATCATTGGTGTTTTAAATGAGAAACAGCCACAAAATAATTAAGTTTTGCAGATTCCTGGACCTGAGAGCCTCTAAAAGTGGAAGTGTATAGAATTTCAAAATCTAATACTGATTTCGTAGGAATTGTTTTGTCTAGAAGCAGAGGCGGATCCAGAGCTTGGCTATGGGAGGGGGGCCTTTATTTTCATTTTCATTATTGTTTGCTATAGAAGACGTTGTCGTTTGGCGGCCATTACCCCTCAGCTCCCTAGATCTACCGCTGTTTAGGCCCCTCTAGACTCGGAAAAGTATTAGAGGAACTTTTCTGCTTCTGTATACAAAACTATATATTAATTTCTTTATTTTGTTTTTTGAAACCTTGCAAATGCTTTTACTGCCTCGTAGTTTGTTTCATAGTTATAGATAAAAGGTATTTCGATATGCATTCGTTTGGTATTTTGCCTTCTAGGAATCTTTCATGTCTTGCTTTTATTTGAACCAAAGCCTTACTTATCAGCCATAATCAATGTTATACCAATTGCACCAGTTGCAGTTTAATTTTTGTAGCTATTCTTCCATAATTTGAAATAGTTTATCAGCACAAATTGTGCAAAACTCTGTCTGACTATAATTTCATAAGAATTAGCCAACTCCTCTCAGCTCTTTTTGTTTTACTTAAGACGCTTCATGATGTATACCACGTTATGCTTATTGCAATTAGCGATACATTTTACACAAACTTGCTAGGGCTTTCTTCCATATATATTATTTGCTCTAGGGCTTGTCTTATAAGAAATATTTGACCAGACCTACCAAAATATACAATTTTTTCATCGTTGATTACAATATCTTTGGCTTGAGTTAACAAGAAAGCTATACTTATGTCTCTGTTGTTACTTTGTACATATGCTGATGAGATGCTGAAATACAACAGCAAAATGTGTTATTTTTGTGTTAAATTTAAATTTTTTTAATTGGTGTACACTTAAGTCAGAGTTTAAGAATATAAAAGGGAACTATGCAGGCGACAATTCTAACTGTTGAAAGTGAAGAGTAAGTTTAATTATCATGGAAATGTATAAGCGGAAAGTTGACTAATGATAAAGACATAAAATGTTGGATAGCAAAAGCTGAAGAGCGTTTCTGGAAATGCAAAGATGCATTTAGAAAGGAACTTAATCTGAAACTCAAGAAGAGATTCCTTCAAATATTGGTAAGGCCGTTAATGAGACATGCATCAGAATACATTTGCTTAACATAAATTTGAGGGAGAAGAAAGTTCATTTGAATTCTATAAAAAGATTTTGAAAGCTAGCTGGAGAAGTAAGATTATTGATAAAGGTGAATTGGGAAAATACATCAACAACTCGCTATTTTGCATAATATGATCCGCAAGAAAGAGCAACAACATCCATTGGTAATAATTCACGTAGGTCTGCAGGTAAAGAGCTTATAGAATGTGTGGAGTAAACTCGGAGGATCATTACAAAAGGATAAAGAAGGATTTGGTGAGTGGATCAAAAGATTATGACAACAAATAACAAGGATGCGTGGGAGATTCTACACACAGCAGAATTAAGAATGACTGAAAAGGAAAAGTTTCCACTATGAGGAACTAATTATCGAGATCGGTCATCGTCATCAGAAGACATTTGGCGCTGTCATCTTCTACCTTCGTATTGAGACAGAAAATGGGTAGCTTTTCTCGAAGGAGAAGAAGGTCCTCTAGCTCACTTACATGAAGAATACGTATGAGCAAACAAGTTGGAGCATATAGGAGCAAAAACATGTACAGAATAGTTTAATAGTAGACAGTTACTGTACTAAAAATAGTAGCCAAGTTTTAAGCAGAGAAGCGTTATGAAAACCTGAACTTTTTTTGAGCTTTCCCATTTTTTTATCGTCAACATTTACGATTTCCCCAGAGAAATACATTTGAATAATAAACAAAAGCACATTTTCCTGTGATAAAATATCCTGATATTGGTGGAGTGGCTGAATGGCGAAAGGGCAGCTCTGTGAATCTGGTAAATTGAAAACCCTATAGGCTCGAATCTTCGCAGTTTGTGCACTAATACAATATATATCTATATACATATGCTTTGAGCAGGAAGAATTTTCATTTCATTCATTTTCAGCTGCAAGGGAGGGTTGCTCCTCAGTTTTCCCTGATTTTCAAGAGGCCTCAGCAAAAAATTTATAAATTAAAAGTTGCTACACAACTAAAATAAATGAATAAATAACCCAATTAAAAATTCAAATTAAAATACAAAGTAAAGAAGTTGATCTACTTCATGAAGTAATAATGTAAAATGGATGAACTGAGAATACCATAGCGATTTGGCACTAATGCTGCCCCATTTCCTTAAACTGAAAAACAGGAAAAAATAAACAGGGGAAGCTACTTTCCGACCACTTGGTGGATCTCAAATTCATTGCATATTGCTTTTGAAAGCACAAACGGAAGGAACTGCTTTGTTTCAGCTGGTAGGCTATTCCAGAGTTTCGCACCTCGATATAAGAACGAATTTTGGCCACTTTTTGACGTTTTCTCTGGAATCTTCAAATCACTAGCTGTATTTCGAAGACTACAAGAGTTGTCTGAAGAGTTTCTTTTAAAAAGATTACGCATTTACTGTGGATCAAGCCCATTGATATACTTGTAGACAATTAGTTTGGATTCCTCATCTACAAGTTCACAAATAGTCTTCCAACCGAGGCTCTCAGTGAGTGCTCCACTAGGTGCATTAAAGCTACATTCGATCATAATTCTGGCAGCTCTCTTTTGAAGATTTGGAGCTGGTTAATAATAGTTCCGCAACAGCAACCCCACACTGAAAAACAATAGTGGAAATGGGGCTTCACAATACTTTTGTACAAACAGCGGCGGCTGGTGCTATTGTGTATTTTGGGGAATGCCCTCTCCCCGAAAAATAAATAAAAGAAAAAACTGTGCGATTAATTTATAACAATGAGAAAAATTTAAATTTTCATATCCCAGCACGTTTCACCAGTCATTCAGGGGCGCAAGATTCGATTACTTCTCATTTTCTTGACTTGAGACTCGTACACAAACATTTTTAAAATGATGTCATTTTCCGGGCAAACCAGATTCTGCCCTTGGAATTGGCTACCTGACATGCGCACTGGCAATAATCAAAAGCCCAATTCCGACAAAAGAGGCACCCGATTGGCTAATATTGACAAAATCTGAGCAAGAAATATTTTACCCTCTCCGGTACAACAACAACAACCACCAAAACAGCTCTGAAATGTAAACAAAATTTAAGCGCCATTTTTCACGAGCATGCTAGCGCAAAAGATCTCGATCAAACAACTCGTAATCTTCAGTAAAACTTGCTGATCATTGAACTCACTGGTCAGTACTGTAATCTCGGTTGTTGAAGGTAGTTAGAGCTCTTCACCTGTGTCATTAAAGGAGTATTGGAGGAGAAGCATCTAGGCCCTATTAGCCCGCGTCTTGCAACAGGATCTTGTATCGAGACAGTTTTCATATGCCATCAATGGCGTTTGATTACATCAAGTTCTCTTGGTGCTGTTTAGATAGCAGTACTCTGCAATTCTCAGAGACGTTTATAAATTGTATTTCGGACTAACTGCAATTCAAACATTTCATTTATCACATCATTTGCAGAAAATTTTAGTGCTTTGGAGTACTTTGTCTTGAAGGTTATTTAAAGGTTGTAGTTAGTCTGCAGCAAGTCACAAGTTGATGCAAAATCTATATCCATCAAGTTGGCTAGCTATTTGGCTATTATTCGTAACTTTATGTTTGAAATCTTTGAGATGAAATTTGTGACATTGAAGATTTTGATTTTGTATTATCACAGTATTTCTCAGGGTCAAATTCACTGGATATCTTAATTCAACCACCTTTAGAGAGTGATTCCTTTTAATTTTTTAGGTGTGCATCTCAGCTAAAGTTGTAGAAAATGCTGTGAAATAATTTCCTTTCCTTGATGCTGCCTTTCTACATTCAAATCCCTCTATGGCATATAGCAGTTCCATTACCCCCAACTTGTAAAAGTCAGTCTAACTTGTAATTTCTCTGAGACTGGACTGTTGATAAGGGTCATTATGACAATTCGATTGAAACCCTTTCAGAAACAGGATTTTTTAGTCCTTTGAGAATGAACAGTTTAATTGGGAAATCCTGTGTCTGAGGACAAACTCAATGTTTTAGCCGAACTTGCTCTAGATTAGACCTCAAACAAAGTGTAATTGATTTGTTTTCCCAACTCAGAAATAGCAGACCTAAGTCCCTATTTTACTGGATGAAAGACCTCTAAAATTGAAGGAAAATTGAAACACTGGTGAAACAAACTTTGAAACTTCCTGTATCTGCTTGCATTAAAAGTATTTTCTTTCAATTATCATTATGGAAGATGCTTAGGTCTTAGCTATTTTATTTATCGCAAAATTGAGAATGAATGCTATCAAATTTAATTGCAGTTTCACAAGTAGTATCTTGCCATCTATTGCTTACTTCTAACCACCAAAAATGGAAATGTTGATTATTAACATGTTATTCTTTGATACAGATTATATTATAAGGAGAAAGAACGATTGCAATACCCCTCCTTCCCCATGAATAACATGTTAATGTACATGGGACCCATGGTATGGCTTACAGCAATATTTGGACCACGCCCATTTTTTGGACATTTGCCCCCCTCCAGGATAAAATGTCACCAGCCACCACTGTGTACAATGTTTTCACAGAAGCAATAGGCAGGACAGTTTTGGCTTATTTTACAAATCCAATGGATCTGGAAACTTTGGAAGATATTTTTTTAACGTGCTCCTTCCAATCTAAACTGCTACCAATCTGAACACCGAGATGCCTGATTTTTGTGTCAAAATAAAGCCCACTCCCAAGGATTTCAAGCTTTAAATTCTCTGCAGAATCACTGAGTGCTTTGTGTCGTGGCTTGGTGGCAGTTAAAATTGATTGTGTTTTCATAACGTTTAGCGAAGCTTCTTGCCCCTCATCCTGGAGTCAGGGTCCTCAAGCTCTCTGTTCATAGCTTTGTTAAGTTCAAAAATATCTTTTGACTTTAAGTTATGGCTAGTATCATCAGAATTCATAGACACAGTCGAACACTTTACAGCTTTTGGGAGATCATCGATGTAGATCAAGAAGAGAATTGGTCCAAGACATGACCCCTGAGGTACGCTAACCTCAATTTTCCCTGTTAAAGAATCAACCCCCTTCCCTCCAACTCTGCAGTACTACCTTCTGTTATAGAGATGAGACTGAAACCAAGATAACGCCCCCCTGAATACCATAATTCTCTAATTATTTGCAGATCAGATCATGATTAACAGTGTCAAATGCTTTTTTAAGATTAATCAATAGTGAACCCAACATTTGACTATTGTCTAGTCCATCATACCAGTCATCAGTAAGTTTAAATAAGCATGTCAGTGTAGAGTGGTGTTTCTGAAATTTTTAATGGCCAGGGTGAATTAGATCATATTCAATTAGATACTGATGTAACTGGTTAAACGCAATCTTCTCAAATAACCTTGAAATAATCCAGCTTCAATAATGTTACTAGGAGATGCTGTTGCAATATGATCTAAGATGGTAGATCTTTTTGGAGTAGTCTAGTGGGTTCCTTAATTGTATTTTTCCAACTACGAAGGATTCGATGAATGCATGTATTGAATTTGTGGGGTTCTCACTGAAGTATTATTATAGAGCAGCCAAATTGGTGAAAAGTGTGTCACTTGTGGCAGAAATCAATAAACATACTAGATATTCTCCTCAAAGCCACAAATGACAATTTCCTCAAAAAAATTTGGCCGCAAACAATAAAAACTTCGCTTAGCATAATGTCCTTTATGGAACTTTGCTCAGCAAAATTATCACCGTGTGCATAGGGTTTTACAGAAGCTGAAATTATCAAAGATCTCCTCATACAGATTTTAAGCATATCAATGTACAAATATTGACCATCTGTAAATTCAATTAACTTTCTAAAAGCAACTCCTTCACAATTTTTAAAAGGGAATGCAAAAATTTAAGTGATCAAAGCTGAAATGTCTGACATTTTCCACCCACTTCCTTAGTCATTGCAAGCATTAAGGATTATAATGAAGTGCGTTACAATTTGCATTTGTGTGATGCATATGGTGTTATGAACTACCATTAAAATACGACTTGGATGTTTTCATGACCGTTCTAATCATAATCGCTTATTTAACTTTGGTTGTCTTGAAAACCGATGTTAACCAACAAATTCTCGTTTGTAAGCATCCATCAAAGCAAAGCTGGTTATATGTGGTTCTGTCTCCCTTTGCCTGTATGCTTGCACTCTAAAAGCTGCATAAGCTAAATGCTTGCATCATCTTTGGAGCTTTAGAAGATAGAATTTGCTGCAGCAGCCGAACACATCTCAAGTCTTTTCAAAAGCAAATTAACAAGTCGCTTGAATCAGAGATGTAACGAAACAATGTCCTTTGGGGTTGTTTGGCAAAAGATTAGGCGAACTATATCTAAAAGAAGATCAGGGAAGCACTGGAACCAAGAGAATGCTAAATCTCCTTCATCATGGTCAGCTCTCTTGTAGCTTTGTACACAACTGGGTATACCACGTCCCCACACCCTCCACAAATCCATCACTGGGTTAAATGTTTTGCCATTTACTGCAAAGTGTGTAAAGCTACCATTTCTTTATATTGATTCTAGTATTAAATTGACTATTAAAGAGATATTTGACTTTGTCAACAATAAACTAAGCTGCGTGAGACAGCACTTGATGCAAGCATTGTTGTCAACTCCAACTGCTTTAGATACTTTCAACAACTTACCGAAATATTTAAGATTTGCATATAGAAGTTTCGTGTGGTTCTGTCATGGAGACCAGTCTGGTATCAGTAAACCCCCGCATTGTTCCTCCACTTACGAATCTGAAAAACACTATTCGAAGGCCGTAGCTTCTTTAAGCAGTTATAGTATGCTCTTCTCGTGGATTGGAGACCCCCGTTCTCGAAAATTCATAGTTGAGTTCCTGGAGTCATTAATATGCACACATGCAACTATTTCAGGGCATTTTAAGGAATATTCTGATCAAAAGCTCTGCGACTCAAATTCACCTTCACAGCATGAAACAATTAAATTTGTTTACTTCTGTTATGTATGCACCTCTCATCAGGCATATGAGAAGCTTCTTATACAATATAATATATAGTTCTTCTAACTTCTACTTGAATTTCAAGTTCTAATGATTTTATGATGTAATTGATTTGAAACTAATTATGCTGTACCACCTTCAAGAAAAGGATATCAGAGATAGTCTTATTCAGGCTTTTGTCTTGCAGTGCAAACAGCACTTAACACCCTAACAGCTTGTTTGAAAAATGACCACGCCTTATTTAAAGTCTGTTGTTGGCGGATGAATGAATATCTCCTCTATCTGCTTTCTTTGATTGCGAAGTATTGATGGTTGAAGAACTACTAATGTATAATACGTCAATCCTTCCCAACTTTACAATAAAAACAGTTTTTTTCCACCATTAATCTAAAATATTTTGATGTGATGACTTGTGAGATAGCTGATTCTGCAAACACTAAATAATCCTATCAGTAAGCTAAGCCATATTTTCCCATAAGGCCCGAGAAAAAGCAATTCAATTTAGTCCTTGAATTTTTCTCCAAGAGGACACTGTATGCTTTAAATAGGTTTTGGCATGGTGGTTGTTAAAGGCCGAGAAACTACACCCTGAAGTTTCTTTGTGTGAATCCTATTCATTCTTCGATCGTAGCGTTGAACTGGTGAGTCTAGCAAGACATTTTGATTTCTTCATAGGCTTTCTTTAGAATCATTTAATTATTTATTATTTTATTTATTCTGCATATGTTTCCGATAATCAAGCATTCAGAACACCTTGAAAAGTGACTTTTAATCGGTCATTCTACTGTATATAGCTACTTATTCGTTGTCATTTGTAAAATCGTTTTTAGCTCGGTAAATATAAACTCCTTTGCCATATGCATATCATCTTCGAATTGTGTTGCTTTGGAGGTGCATATCTATATATATATATA
>WIPJ01000496.1:57089-83824 GCA_018155075.1 Cassiopea andromeda
ACGAATCGCTGTCTGAAATTCGCTTGAACAAGAATGACATTCCGAGTCGTGAGGATGCTGTTCGATTATTCCTTGAAATATTTTAATAACTTAAGTCCCTCGTTCAACTTTGGAATATACGTTCTCTTAAAGTCTTTCCATTTAGTCCCCTTCCATGGCTAGGCCCATTCCAGAAGTTTATTATGACCGAGTGGTTCCACGACAATAGCTCTTAAATAAGGCTTTACATTGTGTTCCTTTTCAAAACAAGAGGTTGCCTTTGAACATCTGCTTTTTATCGAAGCAATTGCTTATGAATTGCACATTTATTTTTGCCAATATTATCAATTCCAAACTCGTTCTGTTCAGTACTAGATTTGCTGAGAAACTCGTACTGAACGGCTGCTTCGAGTACGAGTTGTGACGGTGATTCCCTCTCAATATGCGTAGATCGGTTGCGCAGTTGAAAACTCGTACTCGTACTCGTACTCGTACTGGATCTAAACCTCCCTAATGTGGTGTCTCATCATTCTTAAAACTGGAAACTTTTTCATGATAAGATATTCGGTTCAGAGAACTACCAATAGTTGACTTAGATCGAGTAAATGATGGAAAAGCAGAAAGGGAACTTGAGCTTGAACAGCAACGTGCCTAAACATTTCTTCTTCTCATGACCTAAATGAGCATGTGAATAGCTTGGAAAAAGCTTATGTTATGAAGGAAATCCTGCACCGATGTGGTATTTGCGCCTTGAGAAAGTAGGCGCAATGAGATGGGGTGAGTGGCCAAGCGGCCTAGCCAGTTCCATTAGCTTAACTGAAGTTAAGCATGGCTGTGTACGGTCAGAAACTGGATGGGTGACCTCCAGATGAACGACCAAAACAGCTCACTCCGCCGTCCTTAGGAAAGGACGTTAAACTAGGGGTCCCATGCTTGGATGCGGCATGCATAGTAGGCCTAAATTAGCTGAATAAGCTAGATACAACAGCCTACTCACAATAAAGTCAACAACAACAACAACAAAATGGGCTGTGTTAAGGCTTTATATGCATTTAATTTTGCCCCTCTTAAGAGTATGGAATGCTACCTAACATCTCTAATAGAAATAGTGCTATAAACATTAATTCACCGTAAAAGCTAGCGCTCACGATCTTCCTCATACCCTTCAGCAGATGTTTTTGATAAGATCATGGAGCCATTGATTCATCTGATAACATTTGGACATCCTCAAAATTGGGAAAACCCATTCAGATGATGAATTCCGGAACAAGCGAAGAGTTAGATAATCACAAATGTCTCAATCAACATTTTAGGTATTTTGAAATACTCAATTTAGGTGAGAATCGCAGATTGCTGTAAAAACAATAAGAGAACCACATCAGCACATTTCGTGATTTCCTGAACACTTGACTCCATTGAAGTTATTTTGATACGCAAGAGAAGCTTGAGAGATGGACCACCAAAAGCAGACCTTCCAAAAGTTCTGAGCACTTCACACAATCAATATTCATGTAAAAGCTAAGTACATTGCGCTTTGAACTGCATTGAAGTGCATGAAGTAACTAACTGCATTGAAGTTTGCAAATGATAGAGAACAGCATGAAAGACAATGTGTTGTGTACCTCAAGACTCTATCCAATAGCCACTGCTATTCTTCTTGCCATGATTGCCAATTTAGCTCTCAAATTTGGCAATTTGTTTTGCCTATTGCCAACTAGAAGTTAAGCTCTGGCAACTATTTACGTTGTGGTAATTTCGGAAAATGTCCTGTTGAAATTCTTAATTTTACTGCCTCTAGAATTTTGTTAAAATTCCTTTATCCAGAGCTTAATGTGGCTCTCTCTAGCTATGAAAAGGCTAAAATCAAACTCTTCCACATTATAAAACAGTTACAACTGGATTCACAATTCTTCATCTGCTTTTACTAGCCCCTTATCACTTCTTTACTCACTTCCAAGTCCTCTTTTCGAAGCAGTTTAAAGTATAATAACTTTCATGTGCAGAGTTTTGCTGCACAGCAATTGAAAGTTACCCGCTTGCGCGTAGCACAGACTATATGACGCAATTCTTATCATAAGGAGTTCGTCAAAATATAATAACTTTGAAACGAGACTAAGCATGTTGAAAGTTTTTTAAGTACGATGCCCGTCATAAACATAAAAACACTTGTACTTGAAATTGCAAAAGACAAACAGCGCTCGAAACTAGCGTTTTTAATCAGGTGTCCTGGGATTAGCAGTGAATGGCATCTACCAGACCTGAAGGCAATTCTACTAGTCCTGTGTCATCCATTATCTGGCCACATGAATGCAATTCACAAATTAAAAACCATTTAATGCAAGACGCACTATGTTAATTTCAGTAATAAACACCAATGAGAAGCACAATTTATGTCTTTTATCCTTAGTTTCTTTGGCTCTAAGAAAATACTTATAATGGTTTTATCTGGAGTGGATTTATTTTAAAATGTTCACAGCACATAGTTGGGCCGGTGGAGCCCCCTCTCTGGGCATCCCATAACCAGTGAAGTGGCGCTCTTTCTGCAACAAAATATTGAGGTATAAGTTCAAAGGCTAAAAATTCCACTCTTCCATCAAAACGACGAACTCAAAATTTTACTCGTTTTTTTGGTTAATTTCACTTGCTTTAGGCGAGTGAGCGACTGCTTGTTTCGAACAACAGCAAATTTTTACCCGATTCCATGCAGTCGAATAAATTTGCAGGTTCTCAATAATACGAGCAGCAATGCGTGATGACGAGATGAATACATCTAAACATTATTTTCTAGGAATGAATGTGGACAGATTTACCAGTCAATACGCATGCAAGGAGACATTAATTAATTTGGCCAAGCATTCAAACATGTCATAACTAGGGCTTTCCATACCTTTTCATTTCAATATTCGGTTATTCGGTCTGATATTTATCGAGTAATCGATTATTCAGTAATATGGGTGTGGTCATAATATAGGTTGACTCCCCCATAGGCGTGATCTGACATACGGCTTTTCTCGTGCAAAGTTTCTTATGAGAGAACTCCTTGCAAACCAATGCGAGAAAACCGTCTGCTCGGCCGTTGTGAAGTAGCATCATAAAGAGCTATTCGATTGATTATTGACATAGTAACAGCCAGATTGTTTGCACTTCGACAAGAGACTTGAATTTTTTGACACTAACCAGATAATCGGTTGTATGTGACTACGCCCAAATAATCGAAGAATTTGACTCTTCCCGATTAATCGACAAATTTGACTCCTCCCGAACAATCGGTCAGAGAATCTGCTCACCGAATACTAAAACTGATAACCGAGTGTCGAATAATCGGTCTTTGTTGGGCAGCCCCTAGTCATAACCAATACGGTAAAAGTTCTATACTGAAGCAGGCTCAAATTTCTCACACATCAAAACACTCTGAGAGAAATAAGCATCATGCAAGTAAAATTTCAAAAGGGGCGTACCAAAGTAGGCGTGTGATGTGCCACACCTCCCACTTCTTGCAGAGGCCGTCGGTATTGATTTGGCTTCCCTGTAACAAGCTGGATAACAATCATTGCTTATTGATGATTCTAGAAAATTTTGTAGCCTGTCAGTATGTCCCAGCCTTGTACATCCCCATTCAAAGTCCTTACGCACACCACTGAGTGCCAACACAGGTTTCAATAACACAGAAAGTGCATGTAAATACCAAGACATTTTTCTCGATATAACTATTTACAACTATACAAAACAATATTGGGATACATGCTTAAATGTAATTGCAAAACGAATCAGAATGGTCCTTGAGGTGGGTATTGCTGATTGTTGGTAATAAACTGAGACCTTGGTGGAAGCATGTTCTGTAATTGTTGCAGACTGCCTTGAGGCTCAGAAATTTGCCGTTGGTACAACGATAAGTCTGGCTGCTGCTGCTGCAACTGATTTTGTTCCTGTAGCTGCCTCGCAGCAGGATCAGAAAACTGCCGCTGAAATGGAAGGCTTTGTTGCAATCCTGCTAAAACAAAAAACAGATATTCTGATATTCTGCATGCTTTTGTCAGGGTTCGTGCAGGATTTTGATATGCAAATTCAAGGAGTTTTCAAGGATTATTAAAGGGTTAAAGTAAAGATTTTTAAGGAGCTCTAAACTGACATTTACTGCACATGCGTGAATAACAGGAAGCCCAAAATACCGAAAAAGAGTTTTCTTGTACGATTTTCTTTAAACTATCTTTCGGGTATTTATTTAAATTATTTTTTGTTTTGTTTATTGCTGTGAACGAAGTAAACAGTAAACACTCACAAATTTCAAGGACTTTGATCAATGTTAAAGGGCAAATTCTCATTTTCAAGGAGTTTCAAGTGCCCTTCAAATGACATTTCAAATTCAAGCTCTTTTCAAGGAGTTCAAGGACCTGCACGAGCCATGTTTTATATTACAACTGAAAAGTGTTTTAAATGTTGGCTACGAGGTAAAACCTGTCAACATGAAGAGGAAAATTGAGGAATCTAGAAAGAAGACATGCACGAATAAAATGAAAAGCTTTTAATTTAAAAAGGTAAACAAGAAATCTTACAATTTTAGATAGGGGTCATCCATAAATGAAGTCTATACCTTGGGGGAGGGTGGGGGTTAGAAACATAGCGGAAAAAAGCGGATGGTGGAGGTAGTTAGCTGCACGTGGACATCAACTTTAAAAAGGTGTTTTCAATAAAGGATAGGGCATTTACTAGTCATTTCATCACCATTTTCTTTCTGAAAAATAAAGAGATAAAAAATACACTATACGCTTCTTTTACAAAGAGCTTCCATTTTCACATTTTGTTCATTTCTGTAATCATCTTCTAACAGAAACAAAGTATTGATAATAAGATAAAAATTTGTGTTGTTACACACAACACAGACAGGCGTGGACCAGGGAAGAGAGAGGTATAAAAACTGGCAGAAATGTACGGACATCCTTTATTGACGACCCCATAGCTATATTTGGAATAAATGTGACGCCCTTTAAAGAGAATTGCGCAAAAACTTTAGAAAAATTATAAAACAAGACGCAAAAGAAACCGAAAATATTGTGAATGCAGTTTTTCCCAAACTGTGGGTGTCTCTAGCTAGTTTTTTTAATACAAGCAAAATGCTAAGATCGAAAGGCAACTGCATCTTGAGTATAAGATGGAACTCAAGCATGGTAGTCTCTACCAGCTGACAAAAACTTCACTGAAATATGGCAACTGCTCTAGTTTATGGAACTGTAAATGAAAACGAAAGCAAATAAGATTTATTTGGCTCTAAATATAGCTTCAGGGCAGCTGTCAACAAGGAGAATTAAAGCGCATGGAAAATAACAAAACTGAAAGCGAATTTTTGAGCGGAAACATGGATGCATAAGCCGGAAGTGTAGGGGGCAGTTGCCCCCTCTCCATTTTTCACAACTTGTATGTAAAGTGCCCCTTTCAACTTACATAGTTGCCCTTTTTGCATGATATAGAGCTCCCCAAAGTACGTTCCTCCACCTTTTTAATGCTTCCTAAGATTCTTAGTGGAGACTAGTGATATCAAATCAGCTATGGCTGGAGTGTGATTTACTCGTTCATGGTGTAAAGAACAGGTTCTATTGCTGCAGGATCGTACATATTTACATGAAACAAAAAAGAGAGTACCTGCATTATACTGCCTATTCATCTGATTGAATAGTGTTCTCTGTTGTTGCTGTTGCTGTTGTTGTTGTTGCTGCTGCTGTTGTTGTTGCTGTTGAAACAGCGATCGGTTTTGTGACTGCTGCACTCTTAACTGATGAGCAGAGGAAACACTTGATCCTGACAAAGGCAACTTTAGTAGTTGATGTAGAGAGCTTGGAGCATCATCAACCTGAGGCAGCATCTGGTTTTGCGAGGGATAATGGCTTCCCATCAACGTTTGATCTTGAAGAGATTGTGTCACCGACTGAGGGATTTGATTTCCTTGGGCAAAAGTATCTAAGATACGAATGCAAATACTTACAACATGTAAACAAATGATTTGACACTGATATCTGGCACTGACACTGACACCGACACGGACACTGACACTAACACTAACACTGAAATCAACACTGACAATGACACTGACAGTGACAAACAAATATGAACACAGCACATGATTCATTAGCAACTGTGATGGGATGCCGTTAACACAACTCTACAGAGCATGCGGTAGATTCAAACACAGATCGCATGAATGATTTTCAATGGGACAACCATAAGATTGAGCACATTAGAATATGATATGAAGGTATTTGATCTATTTCAGTAACTGATAGCTGAAACCAAGACGTGGATTCATCAAAAATGATAGAGGACGTAGGAAATATTTGTACACATTCTGGTGCCTTGCAAAAACATGTTCACAAGAAAATACTAAACAATCATATTGAGTCACACCAACGCAGATCAGCCAACATTACTATTTTTGTAATATTACAACAAATTTTTCTTATGGTATTGTTTGGTCATTTCTAAGTCTGCTTTTATACTTAAATTTCATGAAATTGTAACACAAAATCTTCTAACTCCTCAAAATTGACGAAGATCAGACAGACTCAGGCAGTGAATGCATGAATTAGAAAATAACTGTCTATTCCCACATAATGTCCTTTAATAAGGTTCGTACAAACTCCTTTAGAAATGTTTCCAAAACTTTTCCAAAGCCAAATAGCCAAATTTCCAAAACTATGAAACACATTTTCTGTCGCATTTTGAAACTCCATTAGAATAGAAACGGCTATTTTCAACGATACATTCTATAATTTTGAGGTGTATTGTGTTTTGTATTCTAAATAGTAAAATGAACAAACATAATATTTATAGTGTTTACTACAAAACTAAGCTACATCTATTTTAGAATATGTTCAGAATTTTCCAAATAAAAATCTAAAATTTTTCCATAGACATGTTGAAAATGCTCTCTTTTCCAAAACTTTCCAGGTCCTGCAAAATGGCATTTTCAATCTCCATAACCTTCCAAAACTTTCCAGAACTCGTACAGACTCTACTTTTGGTATAAAAAGCAAAAGGACAAGGTTGCAAAATAAAATAATGAGGTAAAAACATTTTAATTGCTCAAGATAGAGAGAGGGGCGGGTTGGTATAGCATGACAAACCAGAAAAAGCTTACAAAAAGGTATGAACCCCTTTGGAGGGATATAAAACTTAGCTGCTATACTCATTTCATTGTATATATATATATCGTGTACCAAAGGTATTTTTTATTAGAAACAATTTCTCTATCTGCAACTCCTAGATGTAAATATTGTATCAAATATAACCCAAAATGTTTCATAAAATTGTACTTTGCTTCTAGTGATATAAAAATTCTCTTGAAAGAATAGTTATTGAAGCTTACTATTAAAGTTTTTTGCCTACCTGAGATGCTTAATTAGCTTTGAAATTAGCCAAACTTGAACCTAATGGTTTATATATGTCTCAAAAAAGGGTGTAGCTTGCATGTAAGTAAAAACCAGTTAGTAGCCTATTGAACTGACATCTCAACAGCAGTACACAGAATAAAGGGAACAATAACTCATCAAATACTTACTCATTGACGGAGTTGTTTGATTGGAGTATATCAGGTCAGGTTGGCAGCTTCTGATGGACAATGACTGGTTTAGAGGCAGCTGAACCTAAGCATGGGGAAAACGATGATAGCTTGAGCTAGGTAAAAAAAGTGAAGGAGAAGAAAGTACATTTTTCTACCACCTAGAGCCAGAGAAGGATTTCAGAGACCCTGAGGCAAAAGAGAAATATGAGGTCTCAGGATATTACTGTAGTCTCTACTTCACGAAGTAAACAGAGTTAGATGCCCGAGAACCCTAAGACCTTGAGACCCAGTGGCAATTTTTCCGCTCTGTCACTCCCTCTCGGCGGATCTCTGATCACGACATTCATCTAAATCTTGAACAGCATAGCATATAATGCACATATGAAGAGAAAGGTCAATATCTTGAACTGTTTGAAAATGTGAACGTCAAAGAATTATTATGAAATACAAATTGCTACGGAAAGACACATAAACATATTATGTAGAGTAAGTTGATGCATCTAGACAACCACCAGAAGTCAATATGATTGAATATAGCTCCATCGTCCTAAAGATTGATACTCAAAAATCAAAATATAGCAAAACAGGCAAAACTTGCAATACTAACATTCGGTGGTCCCTGTGATTGCATCAGACGAAGACTCTGTTGTTGACTTTGCGATGTCATCTGGACTGACCTTTCTTGTTGTGCCATGTCAAACGCATGCGACTGCATTTGCATCTGCTGTTGCTGCTGTTGTTGCTGTTGTTGTTGTTGTTGTTGTTGCTGCTGTCTGCGAGCCAATTGCTGCTGAAGCTGGGCATATGGATTTCGAGACGAATGAGAAGACTGTTGTGACAGCTTTTCTTGCGCAGAAGGCAGTGATACATTTCCCAATGCCGTTTGATTACGAGCAACAAGCATGTTCTGCAATGCTTCTTTTGTTGCATCAGGGGTGGAAGTCATGTTTATGCTTTGCCTAAAAGTTCAAGATATGGACAACTTCAGCAAAAGAGTTTCTCTTCCTCCCAATAAACAATGCTTTCTAATATAGCTGCTTCCAAGGTGCAATATGATTGAACTTAAAAAGCAGTAACTAGCACTAGAGGATCAAACAAAGATTAAAAAGTTTTTCTCCAAGAGTGATGGAAAAGTCCACAATTTCTATGCCATTTTCTTGTTAAACACTTATATCCCTTCTTACAAAAATCACTCCTCTCTCTGCCATCTAGTGAGCAATCTCGATCTGGAGCTTAAACTTGTCCAAATGAGATCTCATTGGTGCATTTTTATAAGAAATTGGTGTATAAGAAACCTAGCACTTGACACCTTTAAAACTAAAAAACTTTCAGAACTATAAGGAAAAAGCTAAAAAATTTATGATAAACAACACGTTGAAAACTTTGCCTATTCAACATAATGCTGAGCCAACAAAGATAAAATAACTGAACATAAACATTTACGGCCGCAAAATGGACTTTATTTCTGGTAATGCAGCATCAATCAAGAGGCTTCCATTCCTGTCCTCCACTCAAAGAAATGCTTAAGTGTCTGCCAAATATTTAAGTGCATGCAAGTGACAATTCAAAAGAGATAAGAACTTCCTTTAGCCTGCAGGAGAGATATTCCAACGGGAATACTTAACAGAATACCTTCCTTTTCCAGCTAATAGGGGCTGCTGTCCCAGGACTATTTGACTACCAGAATATGAGCCCTGCTGTGGCTGCTGTTGCTCCATTAAAAGCTTCAAATTTTTCTGTTGTGCTGGAGTAAGTCCTTGGTTAACTTGCATTCCTGGCTGAGTTTCTTGCTTCTGTGTACTACGTTTGCGCTTCTGTGATGCAACTTGGGGGTTGGATGCCTGTTTTACTTGCCGTACAGAACTCTCCGCAATTTGGCGTGTCTCCCCAGTACTCTGTACTGATGCCAATAACTGCGCCAGGGCACTTTTGCTACTAGGGGTAGGTGGACCTAGAATCACAGTAAATTAGTAATTAGAAGCAAAAATGGTAACTGAAGGTAATTTGATAATTTTCTATCTCCTAATATACCATAAATTTCCGAATATAGCCCCCTCCAATATAAGCCTCCAAACATAGGCCCCCTGTAACTTAACCCAAATATCCTTCCAAATATGAGTCCCCCAGAATATAAGCCGAAGGCCTACATTTGTGATTCTGTGTGTATAGTTAGGATGATTAATAAACATGGAAAGATGATATATGGAGTCTCTGTAATGTGGTTCTTTTGTGAAGTTTTACGCATTAAATGCTGGACAGCAAATGGTGAAATTTTTGGCATACACAGGTTACCTCCTAACCCAAAAGACCCTTCGAATATAAGCCCTCTCGAATATAAACCCGCCAAAAGATGCCTACACGCCTCTATAAGCCCAGAGCTTATATTCAAGCTTTGACGATACTCTATACAGCGAAGTCTCATCTGCATTCTAATCATTTCTTTTCGCTATCTTTCTCGTTCTCATCGTAATAATATGAACCAGTAAGCATTAATGCCAAGAAGAATCTCTATCCTTACCAAGGTAGCTAACATGTGTTGGAATTTCATATGACGTAATCTAAATTGTGGTTATATCATTGAAGAGGGACTACCATCAGTGATGTAGAACTAAACAAATAACTAGGGAAGCACAGGTAGAAGACTAAGGTACAAAACAAGTCAGCTCTTGTTATTGCTACTGTTGCTGGTGCTTTTATTGTGCTTATTTTCGTTGTGAGCTGAGTTCTTGCAAACCAAACAAAAATGAAGAGGCAGCTTGTACTCTGAACATGCAAGCAGATTCTCTTATGTACGAAGCAATGTCACTATTCTTTCTTGCCATTTTGCAATATATTTTAGAAAGACTAGGGGGGGGGGGGTAAAACATCCCCAAAACTGTTAAAACAATAACTAGGGTGGCTGAGTCCCTCTGAGCCTCCCGGTAACTACAACACTGACTGTGAATGCAGGATGTGTTTTCATGTCCTAAAATATCAGGCATACAGTAGAAACCTACATAAAAGAGCTTGTGTTGATAAGAACTTTCAGGCTGAAATTTCAATTTTTGAACCTCTTACACAAGAACCCCAAAGAGGCTGAAATGAAGAATGGTTCTTATATAATGGGTTTCACGTTATTTAGTTTAAGAATTCAAGAGTAGAAACTGTCATAATCTGTTTGCGTACTGATTAACTGTTTACAAGAAGCAAAGTCACACACAGTTGACATTACAAGACTTTTTCAGAATTTTTCAATCACACAACAGATCATTAAGGGGTTACACAGGACTATTTGAGAAAGGCTGGTACATAAGAACCTTGTTAAGAACCTTGTTAAGAACCTTGCAGGCTGGAATAGAGAATGCCAACCAATTATTTAAGAATCTATCCTGGCTGCTCAAGAAAGACTTATGTTCTTTCATGCGGGTTTCTACTGTATGCTCTCTGGGCAAAGGATTGCTGACTGTGGAAAACTAAATCTAGAGAGCAAGTAAATAGAGATCAAAATGCATTAACCTCCAGGTGTATTTGGAGTGGGTGGCTGGCTTTGTCGATCAGTCTCTTTCGTTTCTGTTTCCGAATCCTCATCATCATCGTCATCTAAATCATAATTAGTATAGTAGGATATTGGCCGTCTTCTTTGATGAGTGTGGTGAAGAAGTTTCTTGGCTTGTTCCAAATAGCGCGAAGATTTTCTCTCTAACTTAACAGCTCCGAACCACGCCCAACTTAGCGGTGTAAAGTTCTTATAACCCTCTAATAGGTCCCATGGATTAAGCTGCTGTAGTCCAGTCATCTTGAGGCCCTTGAAAGCAAACAAAATACAGATGAAATATATGTGGATAAACTATAATAATAGAGCTTTTGAGGAGGTTGACAAAAACCCGTCAAATTAGAAATGTATAAAATATACTGCCAAGGAAAATATACAGAAATAGACTAAAGAGTTCTCAAATGTTCAAAGATTTTATAAAAACCATATAAAATAGTAAACAAGAATAACTTCACTCCTATTCACAAAATTTTTATCACTTTTAAAAATTCATGTAATAATCATTTTATGCATAAGGTCTAAAAACTTTTCTTTCAAATCAACAAAAATGAAGCCAGCTGATAAATTTTTACTACCAAAATTGAGTAGGTACAAAATCTTGCAATCAAATGAATTTTCTAGATTTTCAAATGAGAGCATACTATACGTGACTTACAATTTGCGTTAAAACATGGACAAGAATGATGCCTTTAACGACTAACAGAAGTATAGGAGATGTCTAGGTCTTTCTGGATCTGTCATAACAGCAATATCTCCAGAAAGCGAACGCATTCAGCATTGAAATTCTAATAAGTTCTAAAGATTTCCAATCAACTTTCAAATCTGAAGTTCCGCTAAGATTTACCACTAGCAAGCTATAGACTTACATATTAACACTTTAATTATTCATATAGACTGGCAAAAAGTGAAATGAAACACTCGAAAGATAAAGCAGTGGTCGTCAGTGAGATTAAATCTGAACGATAAGCTCTTTGTCCGAAAATATAAATAGTAAAAATCGAAATAATGAGAGAATATTACTTATAATGAATTTTGCAATATTGGGAAACTTCATTGTCCAGGAAAGAGAAACGTAATACAAAACTCAGGCAGAGTCTACTCCCTCTTTTGTGTTGAAGGGCAAAGAATCTCGTATGGTTCTTATTGCAGAGCAGCCTCTGCTATTTCTGGAAAAAATTGTCTGATTTTCCTTGATATTTTCAGTAAAATGTTACTCATTCTCCCCTGATTTCCCCCAATGTTCCATGATATTCTTATAGTCTTCAATTATTATTCCATCATACCATTGGAATGATATGGAGTTTCGGATAGCTTAGCCTATCTTCAGCCGTTCATATTTCTGGTTTTATAACAAAATGAAACTGAGCTTCATAATGACGGCGTACAACGGAATGCTATACAAAAGGGTAAAATTTTGCAACTATCAAACTCCACTGGGTTAATGTTATTAATAATGGAAAAGGCCGCCACTCTGAAATAAAACAAAAGAAACCCAAAACTTCCCTCAATTTCCTTGATTTTGCAGAAAATCTTCTTCCCTTGATTTTCCCTGATTGAAAATAAAAGTCTCTGGTTTCCCCTGAATTCCATGATCTCTCTGACTTGTTGACAACCCTGCCATCTGCAATCACATTTTGCTCAGGCTCCTTTTACCTACTAACCGTCATGTGGTGCAACGTAAAAGCATTCACCTCTGAAAACAGTCTTGCTAAGGTCAATAGTGCTGATGACTGGGTGTTCGGCCCTCACGTGAATACTAACAAAGTGCAAAATGCCAGTGGAGTATGACAAGGCTCATCATCCGAGTTACTGTTCTTGGTGCTCATTGTCCAGGCAATTATTGAGAAAACCAAGATAAAAGATTAGAGCAGCCGTGGCCTAGCAGTAATGCACTCGACTCAGACCAACATGGTCCTGGGTTCGAGGCCCACCCCAGACCATTGGTGACATCAGGAAGGGCATCCGGTCCTAAATGCTCGCGCCAAAACTAAAGTCCTCTCAGAGGCACCCTCCAAGCCCCAAGGAACTGGGGAAACGGAAGTAAAATTGAGTATCGAGTACCAAGATAAAAGATTAATGCCTCAACATAACTATTGATTATATTGAGTGCATAAAAGTGTTTTCCCTATACACACTCATTTAATGTACCTGATATTGGCATCTAATGTATATTCCCCCATTTATGGTCTCCCCATGAATCTACCTTTCTTGATTTCCCACTTATTGTTTTCCCCAATTTTAATCTACAAAACTTCTTATTGCCACTTTCATATTAGCTGAGGATGAGACATGATGTCTCGAAACGTCCTACATTTCCTAGGTAAAGTCTTTCTGGTTGTGTCTTAACTACGGTTATGTCTATATCTTAACATCGGCTACTACGTCTTAATAACATCGGTTCTTCTGGTACGTCGAACTAATGAACTATGGAATGTCATAATAAATAAATAAGAAAAGAACTCTTTCTGACATGTTTCTCGTCGTGGCTCTTCCCTTGAAACACACTTATTTTTTATATGAAGACGAATATTAAGGCTCAGAATCGCTGAACTTTAAGAAATAACTTAACACTAATGTAAGGCTTAAGCTTCATCAAGACTTTGAATCTTTTTTGCAGTCTAGTTAAAGTACTGTTTGTAGAATAAGGTTTTACTATCGACACAATATCTATTGCTCTGTTCCTCCTCCTTTGATTTGCTTTATGATGAAGCAAGTCATAAACAAAGATCTGAATACAAAGCTACACCTTTGAAGTTAAAGAAAAATTGAAGATAATCTTAGGCTCAAAACCTGAAAAATTTAAGAACATTGAGGCTCTGCAAAAAGTTAGGTATTCTTATCAAAAACAGTGTGTATTAGTATATTTTCTAAATACTGCGTACATGGAAACACTAATATCAGTTATTTGGAAATGAAACAGACGAAAAGAAAATACCTGCTGAATATGTTCCTCATCATCCGCCTTGTCTTTGTTCAGAGGCGTTGAACTCCCATTTTCAGGTTCACCTGGTTGCATACAAATAACTTCATACGGAGAAGTTTCAAGTGGGAGTAACTGCCGGCATTTCAGTGTCAAAATGTCAGCTCTAGATGGAACATCTTTCTGCAAATAGATAAGCAAGCGATTGTAATTATAGGGAAAGGAGCATGAAGTAAGGCCGAAACTGATGGTGCAAGTGTGAACTACTATAGTAGAAGAAAAGAGAAGAGCCCCTAGGGGCCAGTGATTATTTCTCTTGGGTAGGGTGCCGCTAGATATTTTCATCGGTACCAAAGCAGCATAGCTTCCAAATTCTTGATTGGTCGAGAGCTCTGATCACATTTAAATTCTCCTTACTGTACTAACCAGAAGTTTTCTATATTATTCAACCCTTTCTTCTATAACATCTCATGCTCACTACTATCACATTACTGGCGACATTTGTATAACGAAAAGGCGGGAAAATCAATGAAACCTCGTTCTCTGTAGCTAAAACTTGTTATCTTTTTCAACAAAAATGTGGCATTATATGTGATCCATCTATAATTATCTACATTCAGCTGTAAACAAACAGTGATAATGATGATAGTGGCAGTGAAACTGAACCTGTGTGATGCAACTCATATCTTGTATACAACTGAAGAATATTGCAATCAATGTAAAAAGCAGTTTGCATAGTTTGATATATTTGGGATAAAACTTCAGGATATTTTTAAGGCCCCCCCTTGCTGTGACTTTATTTTTGGTGGCCCCCTTAAAGCCCAAAAATTTTTGATGACCCCTTTAAATATCTTTCGGCCCCCCACCCTGCATTAGCAATGACTGGTTCCTAAATTGGGAAGCTCCACAAATCTTGCACTGGGCAAACCGCTGTCCAGGCAATGAGAATAAAGCTAATGAAAATATCAATACAGTTTCTTTTTGTGTACTTATCCTGTCAATAGCTGCTCTACTGTGAGAGCGTCCATAAAGTAAAAAGTGTACTAGCTTTTATACGGTGGGTGGTTCAGATTAACGATCGCTAAATTTACTTAAGGAAAGGGGGAAAAGGGACAAAATGAGAAAAGTTTTATGAAATATCAAAGAAAAACTTCGTACATTCATACAATCGGGCGGGTGGGTAAGTCAAACTGTACTCTCGGGTGGGCGTACCTACATTCTGGATGACCTCTATAAACTCTAGACAAAAAATAGCAGCTTCCATGCAGTGACGTCTGTCTATGGAATCTGACATAGTAGCACATGCCTATGGCGTGGAGGATCATTTTGATCAGAGATCAGGTTCACACTATAAAAGCTAACACAAAATCCAAGGCTTTCTAGCTCGCAGCAGCTCACAATTTTCAGGACATAACACCACAACGGCAAACTAACAACAGAAATACCTGCAGGCGTTTAGCTAAACTCCAATAACGCTGTGCGTCAACATTTTGGGCGCTGCTACCAGCAATATCGATCAATTGAATCGTTGATAACAGAACAGACACCATATCAATGACATCAGTAAACATGGAACTGAAAAAGCAAGATATAGCATTAAAATACCCCCTAAACCAATACGCCTTCTTATTTTACACACCACTTAAAAAATTTTCCTCGTAGTACCGACCAAACTACCGACGCGATGCCTGTTTAGTACGAGCGTCTGCCTCACAGCCGGATGGACGCAGGCTCAAGCTCAGGACGAGCCATACCCATAGCTTTCTCGTCTGGCGCTCGATGTGAGAGTGACGTTGGAAAGCTAAACATGCGGAGCTACTTGTGGACCAACCCCCCTGCTGAAGCTTTCACTATATCTGCAAGCGTGTGCTCTAGGGTTATTTGAAACGGAGATAGGTACCGCCTCATACGCCATTAGTGCGGGTATGGCAACTCGATTGTAGCAAAATTCAATCTTTGAATATTTACTCAATAGATGAATATTTCTATTCAATCCTATCACTATTACTTTCGTTCAATCCAATCTTTCAATTTTGCTATTGAATCCAATCCTACATTTTCTATT
Organism: Cassiopea andromeda; assembly: GCA_018155075.1. Taxonomy (NCBI): domain Eukaryota; kingdom Metazoa; phylum Cnidaria; class Scyphozoa; order Rhizostomeae; family Cassiopeidae; genus Cassiopea; species Cassiopea andromeda. The sequence goes on from WIPJ01000496.1 coordinate 73,138, forward strand.
CAATTCAATCCCGAAAAATTGATTCAATTCTATCCTATATTTTTCATTCAATTCAATCCCGAAAATTTGATTCAATCTAATCAAAAAACTTTTCGTTCAATCCAATTCTGAAATATGGAATCCAGGGGAGCGAGCGAGGCCACTGGAATGGTCACACGACAATGCGTGTGCACTGGTTGGTTTAATGTGATTCTCTTTAAGGACCAGGAAACAACTGCCTGACCTTTGTTTGATCACACTGTAAATACTGAGACTTCTATATCTCTGTAGACTACTATCGGTGTATTTCACAAGTAAAGATTCATTGGCTCTACATAGGCAAGACCTTACTTATTGAGCAATGTTTATATATTCTTTGAATAAGTTTTCTTACACATTTCTCACTACTTCTCATTGTAATGAAACGCTTGCGGGGCATTGTTTGGCTAAGCCACTATACTGATTATCGTGTTGTTTCTCTGTGATCAATAAGCGTATTGCTGAATGTAATTACTGACGTAGACCAACCGAAGGATGGTTCTCTTCGCTGTTTTAAGAGATTTCAAACAATGTATATGTAATGACAATGCTGAAACAGTTAATGCAGGCCCGTAGCCATGGGGTGGCAAATGCCACCACTAAGCAACAGGTCGCCAACTCCCTGCCACCCCTGAGAACTCTTTGCAGCTTTCTATTGAAGCTCTATCTTCATCGTTAAGGAGAGATCTCTTAGATTTTATACATCTGATACCTCTAGGAAAATTTTGCCGCCCCTGAAACACAGGCCTGGCTACGGGTTTCATTTAATGACATGAATTCAAATCAAAAGACAGGAATATGAAAGACTGGTTTACTTGGATACAGCAGCTAGTAATCATAGGAAATAACATTACTATCAGCATAGTGGCCTAGTCAAGCAATGCCCCGCAAGAGTTTAATCATAATGACAAATGGTAAGACAATGTGCAAGAAAACCTATTCAAAGAAGATATAAACACTACTCAATAAGTAATATATCGCCTATGTAGAACTAATTAATCTTTACTTGTGAAATACACCGATAGTAGTCTGTAGAAATATAGAATTCTCAGTAATTAGAGTATGCTCAAACGAAGCTCAGGCAGTTGCTTCCTGATCTCTAAGGAGACCACATTGATCCAATCAGTGCACAGCATAAAGTCGCGTGACCACTTCACTCTCACTCGTCCCAGGAAGATTGAATCAATTTTTCGGGATTGAATTGAATGAAAAATGTAGGATTGAATTGAAGTAACTTTTGGGGATTGGATTGAATAGAAAACATAGGCTTGGATTGAATAGCAAAATCTAAAAAACTGGATTGAGCCAAAATAATACTGATTGGATTGAATAGAAACATTCATGTATTGAATAAATAGTGAAAGATTGAATTTTGCTACAATCGGCTTGCAATATGTGGTAAGGCCTTTGAAAGAAATAGAATCAATTGCAGTGGTATGAAAGTGTGACAAGCATTATCTGGCATCATTGCAAAGAAAGGTCAGCTACTAGTTTTAGTTTTCTATTCTATATAGCAGTTTTTCAATTTTGTAATGAAGCAAAACACCAAGGAAATATTCCAGTGGCTTGAGGGGCCCTTTTCATATATCTGCACAGTAAAATTAACAATTACAGCCAATTATAGCACTTGTGTAACTTTTGAAGGAATCCCTGGGCTGGTACTGGGGGACACTAGGGTTCCGGGGAACTCTGGTTGAAAGCCACTGTCATATAGAGATGGATCGGGTGGATAACTGATGCTTTCTATTATTGTGTATAGGAAATTCACTGTCCAGCAAGAAGCGTAAAATAAATAGATAATCTTAACAACTGAATTACTTGTATGGATCTGGCATCTCTTCTTGAATGATTCCACTGATTGACAATTGAAAAAGAGTCCGAGTCCAATCACATATAATAAAATGATGTCGCTGGATGACATCAAAGAGAGCACCAACCTAGTAAAAACAAATATCATTAAAATTGGGACAAATTTGGAAAGCTGATATCAAATTAATGCAATCATAATAAAAGTGAAGAATTTATAGATCTGAATTTCCAAGAGCCAAAAATGGATTCGAGCCTAGAATCCATATTAATATCTTGTGAAAATGGCTAATAACAGTGGAATTTCTGAGCACCAAGACTACTATTGCAAATGGACTGTCCCAATAGATATTGAAAACTTGATTACTTCTAAAGGATATAGTAACAGCTATAAGGCCTGCTTTAATTCGGGGTGTGTTTTCAAACTGACGAGATTTTTGGCAACAATTAGCCTTTATTTCTGTGTTAATGATTACGTATGAAGCTTGCATAGTTGAATCGTGATGTAAATAAGGTAGACACGACACAGATCATTCGCTAGTAACAAAAATATGATAACTAAGGCCCAGTTCAAAACTCTCAAAATTTCACAAAACACTGCTAAAAAATCGATAATCGAATTATGACATTTGTCATGTGATTTGCTCTTCAAATCAGTGTAGCCAATTATAGCTACTGCGGCTGCGCCAACTAAACAAATGCTTAGTGAGTGTTCAAACGCTCTCGATATTTCATTAAACATTCTGATTTCACTAAAGACTTTCAAAAGGTTTCAATTTTCACTAAACAAAACTAAACATCGCTCAACAACGTAAAACACCACTAAACAAGGTGTTCAAACTCTCTCAACAGTTCACTCAACAAAATGTGTAGCGTCTTTCGTGAAATATTGAGAGCGTTTGAACAGGGCTTAATGTGCAATGGAATGGGAACATTAATATGCAATGATGACAAAAGATCGAAATAATTTCATAGGATTACTAATACAAATGTAGGGAGGTGACCCTATCCCATTATTGCATTAACAATAAAGAAGCTGTAGTTGATGCTGAACGTAATACATGATAAACTTTGCAAAAGAACTACGTCCTCTTTGAAAAAACCTACATATAAATATGGATACAAAGGTTACACAAATACTTTATCATCTAGCATACCAAATTCAATCTTAAATCCAATCCCTCCAATAGAATTTGACGGGAATCAACATTTGATGGAAACTTTTCCTGGATGGGCGAAAAATGTTGAGTATCACTTCAGAGTAGCATTCAAGCTAACTTTCTGATGCAACATAAAGTAAGATGCAAAAAACAATCTCAAGATTGGATGCAACTTAACCAGAAGGATACAAAAACTCACCTCAAGATAGGTTAGATTACTCCAGCATAAAATCATATCACGACATAAGGCTCCGTTTCACTAAGAATTTATCTAAAACATCAATCTTTCCATAACTTTCCAAAACCCGCATGAACCCTGAAACAGCATTATTGCTAGCAAAAATAATACCACCACGATAAAAAGCTAACCTCTTCTGGTGCCGCAATAAGGTTGCAAAACTGCTTCTGCAGTGATCCCAAGAATGAAACTTTTATATCATCCTGTTCTTTCAAACAGCTCAAAACCAAGTTGAAAAGTGTTTGCTGAGAAGCGGGTGACAACCTACAACCATAAAAAGAAAGATACAGTAGGATAAAGACAACTTAAATGTATGAAAAGTGCAAGATAGGGCGAATATTTAATCTGATGTATCGGCAAAATAAAATAGAATGATTCTAATGAAATACTTCTATTCTACCGTGATTATCTCCCAAATAATGCAATCCAATTCCACTGTTGGGAGGAGATATAAGATAATCGATATTACAGAACAATGTAACATAGGTCAGTTCACCTCAAGGAATCAAGATAGCTATATTAATTACCTTACAAAGCATCTAAGTAAGGGATCTTTCTTAATTAGAATAAATGCAACGTATTCCTCGGTGTCTAAGAAACGCCCCCAACCCGCTAATTACTTTTTCAACAATTTTCTGTCCAGGACATTCCCACTCCAACCTCCCGGCTATTAAGCTTTGTAAGTAAGATCTCACCCAAGGCAATTTTTAGAGGAGATGCTTTGGCGTGCAAGTAAAAACTATCCTAAGAAAAGCACGCTGATCGGATGAGCTGTAGGGTTCACCGTTGTTTCATTCTGTCGAGTTGGCAATGTTACTTTGATATAAATTTGTGACAAGAAACCATTACCTCTTCTATAATATTTTTGTTCATTTCCCAACCCCCGCTAATTAGGCTTTGAGGATTTTTTCATCCCCCCAACCATTTCAACCCCCCTCTATTAGGCATCAAAGAGAACTCCGTTTCTCTCAAAAAGGTCCTCCTTCAAGCTGAGCTTCTGTACTATACGTACTGCTTGAATGATGTAAATTTTTTTATGCGATTTTATCTCCATTTCCCCCAGTTCCTTGGAGCTTGGGGGGGTGCCTCTGAGAGTACTTTAGTTCTAGCACGAGCATTTGAGACCGGATGCCTACGGTGGGCCTCGAGCCCAGGGCCATGTTGGTCTGAGTCGGGTACATTACCGCTAGGCCACGGCTGCTCGCCTCAATGATGTGAATGCTATATATATTAATTGCTGTGCATATTTCTGTGTACAAGAAGTAAGTCCTAAAGCCTTCAGAGATCTTAAATCTTTTTAAAATACCTTGAATTTTCACTATTTCTCCACCACTTGCCCTTCTCCATGATTTCACCAACAATCTTGAGGATTCGACCTTGCACAGTGGATGGTAGTTTGCCAATCAATGGTCCAACAAGTTGTGGCTTTGAATTTTCTGTCTCATTCGAGGAAGCTAACATTGAATCACTTTCATCATGCAAAAGGGCAGACATAACGGACCGTGCGATTTCGTTACAAAGCACAGAACCTTCCTGAGAAGAGGGATACCATAGTTAGCACATGTGTACTGTGGAGCTCCATGTAATATAAACTAAGTCTTGCAGATATTCTGCAAGCTACATATAGGAAGGAATCAGATAGCATTTTTGAGCCTATCAACAATATTAAGTATATCATATAACAAGAAATGGTCGATAACTCAATGAACTTTTGCAGCTATCACATGGAAATTACTAAAAAATGTGCCACTCTATTCTGTCAACAAACTATTAAAATTTCCAATTTTAGCAATTTACATTCAGCATTTAAAAACCAAAGATCGAGAGATTAAGTATACAAATACATCGGACAGAGAAAAGAAGGCATATGGGAAAAGACAGCAAAAAATAATTGATGTCCTGAAGTTTGCTCAACCAGAAAGCTATCGCAATAAGTCACACAATATTGCCAAATTCTCTAAGCTATCCTATTAAATGAAATTAAAACGATATATCAACTAACGCGGAAGAAAGTTACGCGGACCAAATTAACGCAAATTTGCTACAAAAATGCTTCGTGAACCAGCAAGACGAACAAACAGATTTACAAAGATTCACACTGTTATATGTGATTTTGGTTCTCAAGAAATCCTATACTTGTATAACGTTGATAATTTTCACATCTTTTATATTTTTGTCCACGTCCCCATTAAAGTCCAGTCTTCAGAATTTCCCTTAATGAAGTGCTCAAACTAAAATTTTAATAATTAACGCAGTACAAATATTAACGCGCAATACATTAAAATTGGTGAAGACAAAATCGTGTCACTTAATGTATCGCTCTAATTTCGTATAATAAGGCATAGAATTTCAAAAATGAAACATAGCCATAAAACTACGAAAGATAAATCATACAATATAAAGAAAAGAAACTTCTTCACATATGTGTCTATCACATACCAAAATCAAGTGAGCACAATACCTATAATGGTGGACATTCACAACCTATTCACATCTACCAAAGGAATAGATCTATTTGTAATGGCAGTCAAGCTGAATTTCAATTGTCTGTTCTTTGATTGACTTTATTGACTTTCAATTGCTTTTAATGTTTGATTCAAACGTTTTTCACGCTTTGGAAAAGGCATGCTTTCTAGCTTTTCAGTAAGTGCTTTCGAAGTTAGTTGTGATTGAAGACGTTACAATCGCAAATCATTCAAAACCATTAGTTGCATTTGAAGTTGACAAACTATGTAAGTTATCTTTGCATCGTAGTCTTTTCCTTTCAGTTCGCTTTAGGCTACTATCTACACTTGTGCTTCAGTAGCTTCGTCATTTCATTCTAGGTCCGTTGTTGGACTTCCAACTGTTTCTATTGCGTTTATCTTACATTTTTCCTAGTTCGTTTATCAGCTTCATTGCTTTATTGTTTAAAAGTTTACATTTTGTATCTTTTGCAATTTAGTTTACGACAATCATGTCCATACATACACCCGTTATTATGGTCTAATGCTTCGGAATTGAGCTGCTGCAACACTATTAACTAAAAAATTTTGAAATAAGATACTGAAAGGCAAACTTCTTACTTCTTTGGGAGCCTGTCGGATCATTAGCTGAAGCTCTAGGGATGAAACGTCCAATGACCAATGATCGAGACTCTGCAACAAGAAAGCCAGGGTTCTAATTATCAGCAAATGCTAGAACAAGCTATAATTAAATGAAGCTATATATTCACTGGCAGAAAGTATTTGGACTGGAAGAGGCTCATTTCAAACTAGAATCGATAACACGAAGCCAGCTTTCCTATGTTATTTCCAGCCTTCATGCAGGTACAATAGAAGAGGGGTTAATAAGAAGGGGGCTAGTATCTTTGCTAAAAATGCATAATTTTGGGGTAGTAAATAGTTAGGGGGTCAACGTTCAGTAGATAGTATGGGGACCGAAATATTTCAAAATCATAGCAATTAGTTGCTAACATTATAAAACTGTAAGGTAAATAGCTTATTTGATTTCTTTAGTTGTTAATATTGTTTGCGTTCACAAAGTCAATGTGTTTTACTTACTTATCCTTTTTAAAACTTTGAAATCTTAGGGTTGGTAAAATGGGAAGGTTGGAATTTGTTCAATATTGCTTATTTGGAAGGTGCTTAAGAAATGGAAATGGATGGTGAAGTTTCCAAAACTCTGCAATTGGGCCCGTCCTACTATTTGTTGCCTACGAGTAACTACAACTACACAGAAATTATGAATAGCATTGGGAGAGTAGCATAATAAGCGATAGCTGCTCTAGCCATCAGTTCTTAAGCTAATCAAAGTGGAGGAAGAATAGAGACAAATTAAATTTTAACTTATGAGAAATTCACACTGCCGACAAGAAAATTATCGAACCAAACAAATTGAGCTACAAAATCAGCGTAAAACGAATGAAGCAATCACACGTAATGCGTTAGCTAGCCTGCATAATTATGGCAAAATAAGAATTCTGGTAAAACAAGAAAAACTTACGCTAAAAATTCGATTTGTTGCTTCCTTGTAGTTCTCACTTATCGCTGGTTCACTTTCGACTGAGGAACACAAATTTATGAGCTTCCTAGCCTAAAAAAAGAGAAAAATACGTACAGCATTGTTATCAAATTATACGAAGAGCTAAGTTACTACCTTCCTGAAATGATGACCAATAGCTTTCGCCTAGTTACCATAAGAAATGATGCTTTCTAAATACAGAAATCACGAGCGTCTTTTTTATTTATGGCTATGAAATACCTGGGAGCTATTCCTATACCTGGAAATTAGTTGATAAGATTGGACTTAAATACACAATGCATGCATAAATAAATATAGACAACATCTTCCTATTATTGTAGATCGCTCAGAAATTGAGAAAGAACTCTGAAATATGCATATAATGCCACGAGGCCTTTAAGACAAACATGAAGACAGCAACAAAACTCCGTCTATCCCTCTCTAGCATATGACCATGGGCCTATTTAGTGCTGCTGCCTCATTGGTAACAGGAGAGAAATGTTTTGGAGATCATTGCATCTACGGAGCCCCAGTGAAAATAAATACTGTCTTTATAACAGAAGAGCACTTCAAAAAACTGAAGTCAAACACTTACTAATTTAATAGGAAATGTTGGGTCTAGGAGAGTTTCTTTGGAAAAGAGCTTGTTTGCTTCGCTAACAAATCTTTGCTGAACCCAAACCTGCTTGCATATGACTTGAAGGACGTAAGCACTGAGTGAACTGAGTGAAAGTCCCGAGTCACAGGCACCTAGTTGAGGGAAAATGGACAGAAATTTTATAAGAAAAAGGCATGTACTAGACAGAATAGGAAATACAGAGAACTTAGTGATAAGAAAATCACTCCACAGTATTTGCGTGGTATGATTGAAACATAGAGGGCACGCAAAATTTTTTCGCAAATGGTAACAATTATCGTGTGTGAAACATAATCTACAATGTACAGAAGTCAGCAACTGAAGATTGCTATTGCTAATAGAAAAACTTTGCTATCAAAAAGTCAAAAATGGTAAAGAACTGACGCCCACAAAAGCAAAAGTCATGTTCTGTTCAAGTGAACAGAAAGCAAAGCTAAAGTTTGAATGCAGATATCCAATCAACATCATAACAAAATGTCTATTAGAGATAAGTTTGTGGCTCTCATCCTCTTTCTCACTTAAATCTTTCCAAATTGATAATTATAAATGTTGCATTACTAGTCAACAAAGCCGTCATTACAGCTATAAATCGTCACAATGCTTTCAAAGAAGTTAGTGTTGTCCTTTAGAGGTAATTCTCAAAAGATGATGCAATGATCCAGTCTAGAGGCTTATGTATATTGTTTTCATGCCTTTAGAATTCTCTAGATATTCTTATCGGAGCAAACAAAACTTACACTGCCAACTAAATGATGATGATGGACTATGACGAATGGCTTAAACTGTGAAACTAATAATAATAACACGCAGATTTCAATTGGCTCAGATATACGATATCTTTAATTAAATATATCTGCCATTTATAGTTTGCTACATACTTGATTCGCCTAAACTCTGCTCAAATAAAGCTTCACTTCTAATGGTTGGATCACTAATTCCTGATGGGTTGAACAGCTCATCAAATGCTTCCTCATTCTCGTCCATTTCATGAGATACCATATCATCCTTGGATCCTGTAAGAATGAAAAAATAAGAAAATATTAAAATGCAAAATTTTGAAAAAATAAATGTCTGCCACCTTGTCTTTGTTTTGAAACCTTTATTAATGATCTTCGTTCCCACGCAAGCGTCCTAGGCACATTTCTCCTTCCATACCAAGATTTGGAATCATGTCTCAAATGTAAACATACAAAATAGGACTTAGAAGTGCTGAGAAGTATGCGAAGTTTAAGCTCCATTGCCATGCAATGCCAGGTATTCCCCACTGTTAACCCTTGCAATGGAGTATACACTCTGCCTTTGGATACTTCGCAGTGTTGATGCTCAAGTTCAAATTGCATATATCTTTTACAATATCCAAGTAAGCTCGTATGTAAATAACAATACAAAGCGAATGTCAACAGCAATGCTTAGAAAATGCAACATACCAGAGTCAGCAATCAGCATAAGAAGCTTAAGGACATAGAACAACAGTTCAAAGGACAGATGATGAAATGAGCCAATCAGAAGAGAGTGTTCAGGTGTGGTTTTGAAATAAGAACAACTTCCATAGTTATGCCTTGATGAGTAAACATTGGAATTTGCATCGAAGAGTTTCAGTAGAATGTGGCAGGTCAGCCTAGCTCCACGTCTAGCATTTTTGTGATCTGCGGCTAAAAAGAAATGCTTGGTAATTAAATGCAACCGTAAAGCACTAAAAATTTACATAATAAATCTACCAAAACATTTACCCTAGGGATAAAAGCTACATTGTATTTATTCCTTCTAGTCAATACTATCATCATAGGGAAAGACGAACTGGTAGTTGTCTAATGCTTTATGTAACGCATCAATTGAAAAATGGCTGGGCCACTGCGTCCATTAAGTAATAAAAAGAAATCACGGAAACCTGTTTCAGCTACCATTAAGTAACTAATGTATTTTGAACCTTGTAATTTTGTTTATATTTGTACTTATATTTTTAACCTTTTTCTTTATCGTTGTTAGTATTGTGGTTTAGATGGAGGGACCCTTAATAAACAGCATCTTTGCTGAAGGGTTCCCTTTTGTAAGAATTTTGAACTGAAATGAAATGAAAAACATAGCCCATAACAAAATTTCGCGCACTTATCTATTGGAAACAGAGGTAAAAGAGATAGTAAACAGTCATCAACAGCAAAATAGGTATAAAAGGCAAAATAGATATCAACCCTAAAATAGATATCAACGGCAAAGTAGATATCAACAGCAAATTAGACATCAACGGGTGAAGACAGAGTAAATCAAATAACTTCAAGAAAAACTATAAGTGACATTCTCGAGTGGCGTCTATGCTACCAAATATATTCATGAAGTGAAAGCTTACCAGTTGGTACAGCTGACGAAAGAGATGGCACAACAACATGTTTTAAACAATCTTCCAGACTAAATACAAAGCGTGCAACGAGGATGCTAGTGAATGTCGACAGAGATTCATGGAGATGTGAAGAGCCAACCTGAAAAAGGATAGAGATTGATATACTTGTAAAATGTGTAATATAATAAATAAGTATATAATAAATCTTAAGTATATAAGAACAAACAACATAAGGATGGTGACTTTTATTATATGAAAGGGTTCAAATGGTCGACTATGAAAAGATCCTTTGCCCAGTCATCATTTTAGGCCTATAAGAAGCAAATAAGCCAGAGGTGGCCGACCCGCGGCTCCTGAGCCACATACAGCTCTTCGTTGAGTTTCATGCGACTCCTGCACTCATATTGAAGTGTGTGTTGTCTCATATATACATATATACATATACATATAATATATATATATATGCATATATATATATATATATATATATA
>WIPJ01000496.1:83968-99036 GCA_018155075.1 Cassiopea andromeda
TATATATATATATATATATATATATATATATATATATATATATATATATATATATATATATATATATACTCCCAAGGCAAGTGTATTCATGATCAGAAGACACTGGATCTAAGAAATATCAAGCACAGACCTTTAACTATTTAGCTTATCATTAAAAGATAATATGTGCCTTACATCTAGGGCTTCCTGCAGGTCATCGAAACCGAGGCCATGCATGGAAGTGCAGCATAATGCCTTCAGCACACCAAGCCATTCTGAATTCAAATTTCCAATGTGTGATGCAACTTCGGTGCACAAAATTGAGAGATCATACAGCCTAAAAAATTGTAAGTATTATGACTAGAAACAAGAACTGTCGACATCAGTATAAAGAAAAATTTTATGAACACAGTGTATCCCTAGCTTCATCCCCACATAGCTTAAAATGACAATAGGTTTTCCACCAAAAAACAGCTAGAAAGAGATTTCTTACCTCTCCGGCTCTTGGCAATTGTACACACAGACAATAGCATTGCAAACAAAGCTGTAGAGATCAGCAGGTCGATCATCTGACAAATACCTCAACCAAATATGATCGAGCTGCATGTTCCTATAAGAGATCATTGCAATAAAAATTGAGCTTATAGAATATCAAATTATACAAAAAGACAATTATACGATCGATAGAAACATGGATCGCAACAGCTTATAGACAATGTCAACATAGACAGATATGCTGTTTTTTTATAAGAATATTGAGGCTAAACATCGCTGAAATTCAAGAACAATTTAAGAATAACGCGAGGCTCAAGCTTCATCAAGACATAAACATTTCTAGTAAATTAGTTATAATACAGGTGTCAGATGTACTTTGCATTATCGATACAGAATGTAAACTTTTGTTTAGTTTTATGATGTAGTAAAACATCAACAAACTTTGGAACACATTCCTTAAATTTTTAGGCAAAGTTACAACTTAAAATTTAAGAATAATGTAGTAGCAACTCTACGCTCAAAATCAGAAAATTTTGAGCCAGGGCTTATCTATATTTGTAAGGCTTTTTAGGCCTTACGAAAAAGACTTACGAACGCAAATAAGCCCTGGGCTCATAGGCAGAGAGATAATGTAGCTCAATTTCAAAACAAATTTTCGTGAAGTTGGAATATGGAAAGGAAGAGTACTCTGAAATGGAGATTTAGAAAGCAATGCAACATTCCAAATCAATTTGACACAACTAATGAAGTATTGCAGTGAAATGGAAAATGCATTCACCTAGGTGCTGTTAAGTATTCTTTGAGCATGTTTGCTTCCCAGAGTAAGCTTGTGTTTGAAGGTGAAACATCTGCGCGAACAGATTGCTTAATTTTTGTACAAGCTGTGCTAAAAATGTCCGCACAGCGATTCTACAAAAGAAGACAGTGAGAACAAAATTTAAATTATTAACCCATTCATCACTTAACACATTCATAGAACAAAGGAATCTTCGCACAATAAGTAAATTCACACGAGAAAAAACAAATTATTTACATTGAAATGAACTGGATGGCCTAGCGGCTGTTTAAAGAAGCCAGCAGTGACAGATAGGGGTGGTTCATAGCACGTTATAACTTCGTTGGTCAAGTCCCTTTCTCCTATCTTTATCGAAGTTCTTTAATGCAATTACTCCATGCTCGGAATACAATGGTTATTATAACTTGAAGGATACCTTTTTAATTGAAACCTTATAGCAGTTCAAGGATTTCCGCAACTGCTATTTCTTTTTGTAACAACTCAGAATGAATCAAGGATACACGCTTTTTTATGAGAAATGGTTTGTAAGAAATTAGTACTCAGCTGCTTAAAAAGTAAGAAAGCTCAGTGCTGGATTTTTGAGACTTAAGAAAGTTTTCCAGTGTTAATGCATTTAAAATCGATTTATCTGTGTACAAAATGTTATGGATGTTATATTGGTCAGTTTAACTTCTGCTATTTTACAAAGATTTGTAATCATTTCAAGTGTGCATGGAGGCTTTTCAATTTCAATTGGTGTGCATACGTAAAACATTGGCACTCAAATCTTTTTGCTAAGACAGTCTTAAGAAATTTTTGATACTAGAACCATGAAAAATTTAAGAAAGGTTCAGGACTGGACCAAAACCAACTTTCTACTAAAAACAAACGTGTACATTACTTGACTAAGGAGCTTCTTACTTATTTGAATGACGTCTCTCTATCGATGTCCTTTTAATGTTCTCAACAAACCATGAAAAATATCTTAATTACTTTGAACTTTGACCACCTTCTACTCTAATTTTGCAATAAAATTACCATCATTAAAAGAAAATATGCCAGTGTGTAACTGCATAGCACAGAAATGACGAATTCGTGCCATAAACATGACGACACAGCGGCAAACAAAGGCAAACTTTCCTTAAATATAAACTATCCAACAATCATTAAGCAGTCTATGCCCGGAAGAAATTGCTGCAAGAGCGTCAACTCGCACGCGTACCCCTGTCTACACGAGCGATTGCTCTTAGTTATTTGGAATGGCATGTGCAATCCAAGATATGCGTATCCAAAATACAGAGTTTCTTGTTGCTGAAGCATGTCAAATTTCTCATTCAGGATAAAACAGGATAAACAAAATATGACAGTCAACAGTGCTGCAGTTGTAACAATGAATTTCGTATCTGGCATGTGCGATTGCACAGTTGACAGTGATGTTGGCATGGGCGATTTTTTGCTCGTCGCTCGTGCTGGGGATTTTGCACGAGTGTGAAAACACGCAAGTGCGATCGCACGTGTCGCCAGGTATGGACTAAGTACAGCAGTATAGCATAAACAAAGGTCTATATCCTCCCAAGTGTCACGAAGAACACGAGAAATTGTACCTCAAAACGAGGTCATATCAAACCATGAAAACATGGCTTACCTTCAGGTAATCACATGTAACATAAAGGTCATACAAAGTACTCAATACACATCTTTCGGTAGATGAGCACACTCCTGGATCTGCAATATTCTCTACTGTTTGCAGAAGCCTAGAAATAAATATTAATAAGTAAAATACTATGCTATTTCAATGTATGCTTAAAGATGGTTTCCAATTAGGGTTATTTACTACAAGGAACATGAATAAGACCCATGACTTTTTCGATTCTGTAGCCATCAGCAATATCTTCAGGAAGAAAATAGCAAGCAAGAATGGGCACATGTCTTTGACTCTTGTAAGTTAGATGAACGACTTATATGTTGGCATTATGAAGTAAACGGTTGAAGCAATGCAATAAAATACCTAGATTTAAGCAGTTTCACACTATCCAAAGACCTAACTGTATCGACTTCTTACTGGGGCCATCATCAGTAGAAGAGATTTCGATAATTCCTATAATGAACGAAGAACAAGACCATCTAGGTAACCTAGGCCCTATATGTCAATAACATACATCGTTTTGATGGAAATCATGGAATAGTTGAATGCATATCAAGCATCTTTGATATAATCATATGTCTTAACAACAATGTGTAAGATGGCTCTTTGAGTAACCATGCACGGAAAGTATACATTGAAATACTAGAAATCATGAAACATTTTGTTCGTATAAAGTTTCTTTTAAATAAAACATGATGTATGTGGGTATCTTTACTGCAATCCTATGACGAATTGAATTAAATTGTGAATCGCATAATGGGCCTTACAATCCAGCACGATACTTCGGCATTAAAAGCTACTAGATGTTCATACGCCAACAGTAAATCTTCAAAACCTTCAATTCAAAGTGATATTCTATGCTTTCAATTGCAACATTATAATTCAACATTAAATAAAGAAGAATCTGGGCGCTGCGGAAAATCTCTAGAGACAGGCCATACTCTGCATATTCTGTTTGAGAATCGAAATTTCTGGCAATTGACTGCCCCGTAACTGAGATCAGCTTTGCTAAATTAACAAAGCACTGATAGCTTCCCAAACAAAATGCATTCTAACATAAAAATAGCAACCATGAAAGAATGGGGATAGCTGTCAGTCAAAATTGGAATTATCTGCTGGGTAGATTACAATCAAAAGCGACTGAAAATGCTTCAATTTTCTGTCTCTTAAAATTAGCAGCAACACCTATCAAGCCTGTATGGTTCTTAACAAGGTTCTTATACACAGCACATGCCTTGCATAGATCGACAGTTTTCAGCGCAGAAGTTCTTGATGATTCTTCAGAACAGTTTAAGGCAGAGTTCTTGTTTAATAATCTTATCATATGTTGTGCAATTTGAAAAGTGCAGACAGTTTACAAAAATTTATACTCATGAATTTTTAAATCAAACAGTAAGAAATCCATTATATAAGAACCATTTCAGTTTCTTTGGGGTTCGTATTTAGGAGGTGCAAGCAACGAAATTTCGCTTTCAAGGCTGTTATAGAAACAGGCTCTTTTATGTGGGCTCGTAATGTACCATCCTTACCCTAATGTACCATCCTTACCCTAATGTACAATCCTTACCCTTTGAAAATTGTAATCGTCTGTTCCATTGACGTCAGAATAACTGGGTAATGCTTTCTGATGACAGCGACAACGTAGGCCAGCTTGCTTGGCATTGTTCCTTTAACTGTACTCGTTTGTGGTGCATATATGCCAGCATAGCCGACTTCTCTTGGGTAAATGAAATCACTGACAATTTCAACCACACCTTGTATATCATTAGCTAGCTCATACAATTCAATAACTAGTGCAAATTGCTGCACACTCGGTATAGCACTGCAAACGCCATATTCCGAAGGTCTTGTCCTCTTTAAATTGCTTAATATCATCTGGCCTTTCGTTGCAACATTATATTGTTCAAATCTTGGCAGTTGAGAAAATTTTCTAAAAACAGAACAATAATAGTGCAAGTAAATGGGTAAATCACAGAATACACATCGTGCAAAAATGAAGCATGCAGATAGATGTTGTATTTGTAGTCAAATACTACGCAGTGTGAATATATTTTAGTAGTGGACTACAAGTCTTTTTATGAGAAAAAAGTATATAAGAAAATGAGGCTCAAATGGTCAAAATCTCTAGGAAATCTTAAGAAAATCACGGGGCTCAACTTCCAAACATTATTTTTATTATTGGCTAAAAATCTATATTTCGTCGTTATTGTATTCAAAATGTTAAAGATGGAATTAAAATTTAAGCATACAATATTACTAAAGAAAATGTAAACCATTTTTGCTAGTTTATTTCATTAGAAGATAAGAAAAATTTTTAAAAATCTCAGGCTCAATTTCGGGAAAAGCTAAGACAATCGAGGCTCAAGCAAAATAGTGGTTTTCTTGTAAATAAAAACGTGTACAGATAGAATAAACTGGGACAATCTACCACAGGCGATGAAAACAACGATTGTGAAATGAATGCAATAAAGGTCACGATGATTCACAAGGTGCTTGCGGTGTGTAGGGTGGTGAATACCAGAAAACACAAGCGACTATGAAAAATACAGTCCTCACTATGGGTCAGAACCAGAGTTCGTGCACCATTTTGACCCGCAAATTCAAGGAGTTTCTCAAGGACTATTCAAGGACTAAAATCAAAATTTTCAAGGACCTTTAAATCAACAGAACTCTGAGGGTATTTCAATAACCCTCTAATTAACGCCACCCTCTAATTAACGCCGCCCTCTAATGAACATGGCCTTAAAAAAGTTCATATCATGAACGACGAATGTGATGGAGACAGATCTAATGACATTTTTTGATATTTTTCATACTGTGAACACGTCTTCTTTGAACTTTAACGCGTTTTTCACATAATCTTTGTTGCACGTATTTGGGAAAATTAACATTGTGTAAAGTTCCATTTGTCAATTTGTACTGAACGCTGCCTTCTAAGAGCGCCACCCTCTAATTAACGCCACCTCATAACGTTCCTACTATTTAGGAACGCCGCGGCGTTTTTTAAAGGAAATACGGTATGTATGCATATATGCATGTATATATGAGTGGGTGCCTATACGAGCACTATGTTTCTTAGACCTACAAACTCCAGTAACAAAAGGACAAATGCTTGCAATCACTCATAGCAATCAACTGTCCTGATGGAGCAAAAGCTCCGTTTTAAGGATAAGGCTAAAATTACTCAAATGAACTACACCCTCCCTTTTAGAAATGTGTTGGATCTTCCTCTTTATCAAACAGTTTTATGATCAGGGTTCGTGCAGGATTTTGATATGCAAATTCAAGGAGTGTTCAATGACTATTCAAGGACTAAAATAAATATTTTCAAGGCGAAATCCAATATGGTGATTGGTGCATTCACAGTGTATGCATGGATACACAAGGTGACACTTTTTGGTAAATCACAAGTTTACTTGTACTGTGTTGTTAAAACTTTTTTTGGGTAATTTGCATAATTATTTTTTTAATTGTTTATTGATATGAATGAAATGAACAATAAACATCCTTAAATTTCGATGAGTAAGATCAATGCATGAATTGTCATGTTTTACCATCCATACAAGCCCCAATTTTTTCTTCATTATTAACTGAGGATGGGATTAGGTAATCCCAAAACGCCTTGATAATGGTAGTGTCGCAATAATGGTAGTGTCGCAATAATGGTAGTGTCGCAATAATGGTAGTGGTGTCGCAATAATGGTAGTGGTGTCGCAATAATGGTTCTGTCACAATAATGGTAGTGTCGCAATAATGGTTGTGTCACAATAGTGGTAGTGTCACAATAATGGTAGTGTCACAATAGTGGTAGTGTCACAATAATGGTAGTGTTGCAATAATGTGTCTCAATAATGGTAGTGTCACCATAATGGTCGTGTCGCAATAATGGTAGTGTCACCATAATGGTTGTGTTGCAATAATGGTCTTGTCGCAATAATGGCTGTGTCGCAATAATGGTAGTGTCACAATAATGGTAGTGTCACAATAATGTGTCTCAATAATGGTAGTGTCACCATAATGGTTGTGTCGCAATAATGGTAGTGTCACCATAATGGTTGTGTTGCAATAATGGTCGTGTCGCAACAATGGTCGTGTCGCAACAATGGTAGTGTCACAATAATTGAGTCATGTGGAGATTAAGCTGGAATTGTCATTAAAAGAAATCAGAAGAAATGCAGAGTCTATTTGTCCTCAATCAAACTTCATAATGTTCCTCGGCGTGCATCTCATTCCTAAATTTATATTGAAGCTGAGGTTTCCAACTGACGAGTAAGATCAAATTTCAAGGAAAAAAGCTCATTTTCAAGGAGTTTCAAGTGCCTTTGAAAAAACAGTTCAAATTCAAACACTTTTCAAGGAGTTCAAGGACTACACGAACACTGGAGAGCACACTCACTTGAAAAGCTTGGCTTTTTTATCTAGATGATTCTTTTTCCTTTTCAGCTCACTTTTATTGAGCCTTGCATCGTATTCGCTCACAATAATTCTCAGTTCCTCGACTTCACGCATGACTTCGTACAACAGATGCTCGACCGCCTCCAACTTCGAAATGGCAATTTTCCGCGCACTGCCAACGCCGTACAGAAATATACTTCTTTGATTACTCTCGTGGCTCTCATCGAAGTCCATATTTGGAATTGGAAAGTGCGTGACGTAAAGTATATGAGCAGCGGCTCGTTTTCTTTGAATCGCTACCTCGTCATCTTCTAATTTTTCTATTCCTCTAAATTCACTTTCGTCATCCTCTGAAGACGGTGGGCTAAAGTCTGGTGGTGATTCTACAAAATAAAAAAACTTTGGAATGTCTTTTTTAACTTGGAATTATATAGAATGACAAGGGCTTTTTCTACGAGAAAGTTATTTCGGCCCAAGTGCTGAAATGTTTTTGACTTTTTTAAAATTCCAATATAAAAAGTTTCCTGAGGTGTTCTTAACAAAAACTTTTGAGCGCATGCACAGTAATGGAAAGTGAAAACGCTCCATGTACACTTCAAACAATGATAAATCTTAGTAAACAATAGAAGTCAAATTGTTGTATAGCAGCCAACATAACATCAAAAAAAGTCAAAGTTCCTCCCTCGCCAAAGGCGCATAGGGCGGCACCACTCTGTTTCCAGTGGCCCTAGGCCACACCTCTGCAAGTCTAGTGAGGGCTACAGCGGGGGAGGGCTGGTCCACTGGTAGCTCCGCGTGTTTTACTTTCCCACTCCATCCTCATACATCGAACGCCAGACGAGAAGGAAGTGAGTACCATTTTAAAATTCTTTGGTATGACTCGGCCGGGGCTCGAGCCAACAACCTTCCAGATGTGAGGCAGACGCTCTAACCACTGGGCCATCACTCCGGTCAACATAACATACAAAACAATTTACACCAAGATAATTTGAATCTTAGATACAAATAAACCCATGACCTTTCTTAGGTTTTTGTCGAGCACTACTTTCTGATAAATCACTCTCTGGTAAATATGTGTACATGCTAGTGAACGCAGACAGCATTGTCACATGATAAAACGGTGTTTAAACGTCGTCTATTGGTCCTGTTCTACAAGGCCGTCAACATGAGCCTTCATAGCTTCACATACTTGAGTCTACTTAGACATGGTTGAGGCATAAAAGATCATCGTCCACAAACCCTTCCCAATACAAACACAACCCAAGAAAGAACTACCCAAAAACATCATGATAAAACGTCTCCTATTAACATAATCAAGCGAGTACGTCTTAGCAAGCAAATTTAAGAATATACAAAGTATAAGGCATCTTAAGAATATTTTTTTATCTATATGATCTAAACAATAATGCCAATAAACATTTCTTTTGCAATTAAGTGTTTTATAAAAAAGTAGCACTCGACTGCTCAAAAAATTAAGGAAGTTCAGTACTGGATTTCTGTGAACTAATAAGCTGTACAAGTGTATATGAATTTTAAGAATATTTCTCCATCTACATTACCTATATAATAATTAACTACCTCCATCACTTTATCTTCATCATTTTTTACAGATTGAATCAACTTTCAAGGTTCGTGCAGGATTTTTTATAGGAAAATTCAAGAAGTTTTCAAAGAATATTCGAAGACTAAAACAAAACTTTTCAAGGGCAAAATCTCTTACAGCGAGTGGTATATTCACAGTGGATGTGTGAATACACAGAACGACCCAATTTCAGAAAACTAGCATTTCTTGGTATATCACGAATATACTTCTACGATCTTCTTTAAACTCTTTTTGGATACCTCTTTTAATTACTCTTTGCATTGCTTATTGCTGTGAACGCAGTATACAGTAAACACCCACAAAATTCAAGGAGTTTGATAAATTTTCGAGGAAAAATTCACATTTTCAATGAGTTTCAAGTGTCTTTGAAAAGACTTCATATTCCAGCACTTTTCAAGGAGTTCATGGACCTGCACGAACTCTGAAAAATTCTCAGTAATAGCTTTTCGGATTTCAAAGCCAACTTCCAAATATCTACAAGTATCTGTGACGTCAAAATAGTCATTACATGGTACTAAAACATCCAAAGAATTAGCATTCAAACAAATAAAACATGTGGGTATACCGTATCTGTCTTGAATCATGTGTTTGTCTTTATCCGCAAAATCAACCAAATGCGTGTTTGGACTCATCAAGCCGTGATCAAGGGAAAGCTAGCAGAACATAACGAAAAAATTGTTAACCTATTTCTGCTTCACAATACTACGAAATAACACCATATACCAATACAATTTCATGAATAATTTCTCATAATAAAAGTGCAAATATAGAAATACAGGGCTCGCGCAAACTCCTTTAAAAATATTTCCAAAACCTTTACATAACCTTTCCAAAGCCAAATTAACAAATTTCCAAAACCATGAAGCACATTTTCATTTGGATTTTGAAACCCCATAAAAATAGAAAATCATTATTTTCAAAGCTATATTTTATGACTTTTTTGGTGGATTGTGCATTATATTAAATTCTACAGCACGAAGAAACATAACATATGCGGTGTTTAATACAACACCACGTTATATCCATTTGAGGATATTCTAGAATTTTCCCAAACAAAATCCAAAACTTTTCCATGGCCATTTGGAAAAATCTTCTCTTTTCCAAAACTTTCCAGGTCCTAGAAAATGGCGCTATCAATTTCCATAACTTGCAAAACTTTCCAAAACCCGTATAAACCCTGCAAATGAGAACATGTGTAGCAAAACGATGGAATAACACGCTCAGCTGGTTTAGTTACTTACAGCATCGTTCCCAACGTAATCCCTTTGCAAATGTCTATCTTTGTTTTTGGAGTTAGCCTTGGCAAGTCGTGCAGTAGATGTGTGATCAATATTACCTCTCCTGATTAAATTGCATAGATAGGCATCATGCGAGAAGCAATCGTGTCTAATAAGCTCGCCAAACAGCATAACCAGTTGCTGAAAAGGCTCGTTCTGCAACGCTTGTTTTGAACTCTCTGCAAAGCATGGGATAAACAGTTAAGATTTACCAACCTACACAGTCTGTTCCTCAACTAGATAAATGGAAAATAATGACAGAAAAGCTAAAGCATACCCTTAAATTTGTGCACTAGCCAGATTAAGAGTAAACTCCCTCCTTTCAGCTCTCGCAAAAAATCTCTTAAATCTAATCTTATTAAAATTCTCTGTCACCAACTGATCATAAAAGAAGATCCAAACTTCATTTCATACAACGTGTGCGTCAGGTACTCATCAGTTTCAAGTAAAACATAACTCTGATATAAAATCCATACTTTAAAACTCATAATAAACGGGGGTCATAATAAACGGGTGGTCTAGCAAATTTCTAAAATTAATGATCGGGGAGCTCAAAACAAGTTGGGGAGCGGGTTGTCTATTCTCATGAAATGCTGCTAACATCATTTACAAACAGCAAAACATAAGACAGGACGAGTAACAGAGTATTAATGCAGTCCCTGCATTCACATCTTCGGAAAAATAATCTATGCACATTTGAAGCAACTCCTAAATTGCTAGAAGTAATAAGCGGGGGGTAGTCAAAATAAGAAGCGGGGGTGTCATATCTAGCAAAATTACTAAACGTCCCTCCCTCATTTATTGTGAATTTTAGATTAGGCCTATCTTAGGCATACTACAGTATTCCTCGATTAACCGTTTCTCGATCAATCGTCACTTGATTATCAGGCCTTGATTGCTATTACACAATTGAAGCCAAATATATTGACAGTTGCAACATTTCGCACATATCGGCCATTAAAACATTTCATGATTGCTTAACTTGTCTTCGTAATCAGCCTGAGGACACCCTAGCGAATGCGTAAACATTAGTTTTACTCTATGAATTGGCGTCGGAGAAACTAAAACAGACGAGGATTACGTCATAAACTGAACTCAAATGCTGTCTTGGCACTTTGATGAACTTTAATTGGGTATTTGTCGGGCATACGCACACTCTTGAAGTTCACGTGCTAGTGGTCATTCTCCAAATGGAATGTAAGAGCATGCGTAGTAGGCATATTTAAGTATACTTGACTGTGGGCAGGGCAATGGATTCCCCGCTCAATGATTGGCTTTGAACTTCAATGGCTTAACAGTAGGTTGTAACAATAGGGTCATTACCTTAAAGGAATCTAAGAGCATAAGTAGAAGGATATTTTCAGTTTGCTTGATTGTGGTAGCACAATAGAATAGTGCGTGGCTCGTGTATGGCAATAGATTCCCCGCTCAATGATTGGCTTTAAACTTCAATGACTTAACAATTAGTTTTAACAATAGGGGTAGCCCTCGGCATCAAGTATGACCGGAACACTCTATAACGATCTTAGCTTTTTCTCTTGTGCACTAACGTTCAAAAGCGTAACTTTGCTTTTTCGAGTATCTGAGCCCCTACGGGATTTTTGAAATTACAAGAAGCATGTTGTTTCGGAAATAGGGTATGGGTATGGGAATTCATAAAAAGCTATCATTTTCACAGTAATCTCCACAAGATGCCAAATTTTTGTTGAAATGTTTGAAAATTTTACCTTTCTTCAGGTTCTATACATATTCTGACATTTAAATTGGCATAACATTTGTTCCAGAAATGATTTCGAGCTGGTTTTTTCTGCACTGAATCAGACATTCTTTCTAGTTTTTAGAAATATGAGTTTCGTGTTACTCCTCTGATAGCCATTTTTGACCAAATTACCACCCTTGGGTTCACTGTGCCCTTTCCAAAAAAGCTGTGCCCAGTAGCAGCAGGATAATTGAGGAAGCACTGACTATAGGCCACTTCTATACGGAAATTACTACCGAAACATAAAAGCTCCTTAGACGTTGACAGGTAAATTGAAAGAAAATGAAATGCAAAATACCAGAAGAAACTGGTGCAAGAGCGGCAATTCGCACGTGTGCTCTTGTGTGCAAGAGCGATTGCTCCTAATTACTTGGAATTTAACGTGCGATCCAACATTTTTGTATCCGAAATACCGAGCTTCTTTTTGCCCAAGCATGTCAAATGTCTCATTTAGGATAAAATGAAACAAAGTAGAGTTATAGAAGCAAAAGGTGACAGTCACTAGTGTTACAGTTGAGACAATGCAGTTGCTATTAAGCATGAGCAATTGCACAGTTGACAGTGATGTTGGCACGGGCGATTCTCTGCTTGAACTAGGGATTTTGCACGAGTGGGGACACGCGCACATGCGATCGTGCGTGTCTCCAGGCATGGACTGAAATACTAGGCAAATAAATCAAATCAGTATAGCAAGAGCAAGCAGGTTATACTGCAGCAAAATGCTAAGTTTGTAGCACAAATTGAAGAATGGCATAAGAGAGCGCCTTCTTCCATTTAATTAGAGAATTTGCCTCCAAGCACCTTCTTTTCTATTAGAGAAATCACATCGGTACTCCAAAATCAGTCAAAGGCTCTATGTTGTACATGAACAAACAAGAATGCAACATATGGGATTAAATGGATTTTTCAATTGACTAGCAGCTTCAACTGTAGCTAAGCCATCAGTCCCATCAATGAACTAGGAACTAATGGAGTATGAATCAAAAAACTAGCGGCCTAAGACTGTAACACATTTAAATGACACTGCACAAGAAATACAAAATCAGCAATGAAAAGCTTCAGTCATTCTTACGAGCACTTGGCATCCATAGTCACATGAAACAGTTGACGTTAACTTTGTACAGTTCTACCCACAATGCACGGTACACGAAAAAGGAAAACATTCAGATGTTCAGGAATAGTATGCGATATAATTCTTACCTGGCATTGGTGCTTCATTATCTAAGTACTCCATCAGCAACGATTGAAAAGGATTACCCCCAAGTTCTGCTAGCGAATCATCATCAGGGTTATCTAACTTTCGTCTTTCAGCCTAAAGACCATTAAAGACTTCAAGAAATGTAGGCCAAACAAACAATACAAATCAAAAAATTTCAATATAATATATCATATAAATACAATATAACGTATAAATACAATATCATATATCATATAAATCCTCGAATAAGCCCCCACCTAAAAATTTACTTTTGCAAATAAGCTCCCCTCGAATAAGACCCCATGGAATAATATCATAATTGCAGCATACCCTATAATCTCGCATATAGGCGCCGCTCGTATAAAGGTGCCGGCGCTTATATCCGGATAAAGGCGCGGTGGCGCCTATATCCGGCCCAGTTTTTTGAATATCGTATTTCTTACTGTATATTGACAAAGAAATAACATAAAGCGATTTTCATATAGAAGATTCAATTATTTTCAATTTGTCTTTTACATATATTTTGTTGCCACAAAATTATAGGCGCCGGGCGCCTATACGCGGCCCTCTTTCCTAGCCTTGAAAGCCCAGAAATTTTAAATATCCGGATATAGGCGCCGGCGCCCTAATGCGAGACTATAGGGTAATATCTTATTTTAAGAAAGCGCCACAGGACAACAGCTATAACATAACTTCCTTCCAATGGAGACCAAAAAGCAGAAAGAAACGCAACTCTTGTGATGGTAATGAAGAAACCATTATCATTATCCCTTGCGAAATAGCCTTTTTGTAAGTTTTGATTTCGTTGATAGAGAAAATTGTGCCCTTTTTCTATGTCAATCTTTGAGGAAAATGGCAAATTTTGGAATAAGTCCCCCCCCCTACGAATAAGCCCCCAATCAAAACTTCATTTCTGCCAACAAGTTCCCGGGGGCTTATTCGAGGATTTACGGTATACATGTAGATATAATATAATATACAATTTTGCATACAATAGAATATAAACATACTATACAATTTAACATAAAGTAAAATATAATACAATATAGTATACGACTCAATATGTATAATATAAAATATTATACATAATATCACTACAACATAATATAAAATATGATACACAGTATTAATACAATATAATAAACAATACTAATACAATACAATATACCATATAATTACAACATAATTAGCAATACAAACAACATATAATATGCAATCATCATCATCATCATCATCATCATCATCATCATCATCATCATCATCATCATCATCATCATCATCATCATCATCATCATCATCATCATCATCATCATCATCATCATCATCATCATCATCATCATCATCATCATCATCATCATCTATACACGAATACCTCTTCAGCTATAAACCAAATATAATGTTTCCATGTGTTAATCAAAGTGATAAGCAAAATTTTAATAAATAATGCCTATGAAAAGCAAAACATTTTTGGACTGCTCTTCCAGAGGGTCGTGTTTTGGTGTACTTTTTTTAGCATTCTTAGCTCGCCAGGTGAGGTTTTAGTTCTAATATGACTATCCCAACGAAGTGACAATATGAGTCCTTGACAGAGCACGTCCGCACAGATTTTGACAATTGTGAGTCAACCTTTCCCCCTTGCCCACAAGCACACGCTTGAGCAAATCAACTCTGTACAGTTCAAAAATGTTTTCTGCTAGCCTCTCTCACCCCCTCTTTTGCACGTACGTAGTACATGAAGGATCCATTGTAGGAACTCAATTCTATACAATAATCGACAAAATTATATTTGGAACTTTTTTCTGCTTAAAAAACTGATGCAGGTAAATCAACAAAAATAAAAGCATCAACAAGAAAATCACAATCCAAAAAAGTAGCTGAATACGAATACTAATAATAGCATCTATAACTAAACTGCAAAACAATTCAAAATTAAATATATATA
>WIPJ01000496.1:99281-126921 GCA_018155075.1 Cassiopea andromeda
TATATATATATATATATATAACTGAAAAGCAGTAAAATAAAAATTAGAAAAATTAAATAAAGATACGCGAGGTAAATAAGAAGCAAACCTACGCTTTGAAAACTATAACAATTTATGAGAATATTACATTTTAATGATAATTTGTCCATGACCGCTTTTGAAAATAACATACTTGCACTTCACATATAATAAATCCCCTACCTCACTCATTATTTCCATTTGTCTCTTCAGAAAAATTTTTGCAACGATTATCGATCGATATTTCCCATGTCTTTTCTGATTCACACACCAGTTCAGCAAAAGATTTAGAACAGATTTATCTTCATTCACAATATTCTAGAAGAAACGATCAAAATTTTCAAAAAGCTAGTGGAAATTTGCCGCTCAACGTCAAAAATATTGTTTCAAAATTGAAAAGCGATACCCTTTACGGCCTAGAAAATACAGTATTATGCTTTGGCGCCAAATGTAAATTATGGCCTAAATCATGCAATGCTGACGCTTGGCAACAATCAACTTTTGGAGAATTTCTATAGCATCATCTGAATACGATATTGTTCTGATTTCTTAGTAATCATACGTGCAGGCGTTAAGAGTAAGACCTTGGGTGCCTAACCAGTAAGGGAAAACTTAGATAAATTCTCGTTTCCAAAGAAATTAGAAAAGTACCCTTTTTTCAAAAATTAAGCTATGTAAAAAACCATGAACCACACAAAACTCATTACCACTGCCCTACATAATGTGAAACATAATCAGGGGCGGACCAGAGCTGAACTTTGAGGGAGGGCCTTTATTGTCTTCTTCATGTGAGAAGCTTCTTAGCACTATAGTTTGCTATATGAAACATTGCCGTTTGGGGGGCATGGCTACCAGCCCCCCTGGATCCACCCCTGAACCCAATATGAATATGCAAAATATAGAATGGCTTACAAAATACTCAAAAAAGACTAGAGTGCTTTAAAATCCGTGCAAATTCAAATCTAAGTAAGTAAAATACCTCCGTCATTTCATGAGGGTCTTTATCGAACATTTTCTTATAGAGAAAATCGATACAGCAATCGCTGCCACTGAGGTTGAAATTGGTCTTATCTAATATCTCCAGGAGCGTTAATTTGCTGCTGACTAAATACGGAATGAAAAAGCGAAATCAGAATAAGACATTGAGGAAAATAAGTCCTGGAAGAAGTCCAAAAGAAAGTGCCTTATAACATAAAATTAAAGCGATACATTAATGAACGCGATTTTGCCGTCACTAACGCTAATATATTTCACTTTAATTATTGTACCGCGTTAATTACTAAAACGTTGATATGGACATTTCATAAAAATAAAAATTCCGAAGTCTTGGCTCTAATGTGGATGTGACAAAGAATCATAAAAGATATGAGAATTGTCAAAATTACACAAGTATAGGAGTTGTTGAGAACTAAAGTCATATATACAATGTGATTGGTTGTAAATCTGGTTGTTCTCCTTTCTGATATAAAGAGAAATCCACTAGGTAAACTTGGTATGACACATCTCCATCCGCGTTAATTAATACTCATAAAACGTAGATTTTAGCCAATTCGCGTTAATTTGGTCCGCATTAATTCTGTTCGTGCTACTTAAGGCATCGCTTTAATTTTGTGCAATAAGGTAGGTAAAATACAAAAGCCAACGATAAACAAGGTATAAAACTGAAGATTTAAATTTTCGCGCAAAAAGCGAGAATTGCCTGGAAGATGAACACAAATACAGCCACCCTATTTCTGATTCGCAATTATCTCTTCTAAATTCCCTGATAACTACTAAAAATAAATGCAATAGCAAATTTATAGTAAGGAACAAGCTATCTCTGGTGATTATATATGAAAGCCACATCAAATGCTATATGAGAAGTGTTTGCCAAAATCAGCCAGTTTTTGAGACTGAGGACCACGACGAGTGTCATTGTAGATGAAGTCGAAAGAGCTGCCAGGATATAAGTTACCATTCAACATTCAATAGTCGAGACTACAGATACATGTTTATAAAGCCACTCCATAAAGACACAGCCATATATAACGAATCCAACTAGTACGGTTTGGGTCGAATCTATCCTATCCCTAGCTACTTAGGAGGGAAATTAGAGGGACTTTTATAAACTATAGCCATTGCCAAAGGTAATTGGAACGCTACGGATGCAAGCTATGGCTGGAGTAATATTTCTTCTGTATTGCTCCTTTTAATCAAACAGCTCTTGGGTGCAATAAATAGTCCCTCCCCCCAAACAATGTTGTCTCTTGGAGGTAAGACATTGCTGCGGAGCATTTTGGAAAAACTGCGAGTGATCTGCCAGGAACTATGCGGTAATCAACCTTGTACTGGGGAGAACGGAAGATAGAGAAGCGAAAAATGCTGAAATTTTGCAAAGTGTTCCAGCTATTTTGGCAAGCTTTGTAGGTAGGAGAACAATATGGGTAATAAAATGCGATATACTAAACCACAAGGCATAAAAACAAGAATTCAAGAAATGCATACAGGCGGAAAATACCAAAATAAAGGAGTAAATGTGAAGGCAGAGGGGAAAACTCAGCCAGCCGTAATCGAGACATTGAAATTGTAGCTTGAAAAGCACATCCTAATACCTGTTTTTATATCAAAAGAATATTAAACAACAGTCTGTTTGTTAGAAGCTTCTAAATACAGCCAATTAGCAGATCTTACCAAATCTAGTCTCTTGGTGAGCTGGAGATAACCATTTTCTTTCCACAGCTTGTCCTCTTCGTTGGATTTCTAACTCGACATCTTGGAGTTCGATAAGAATCTAAAAGGAACGTTTTACATAATATGAACCTAATATGGTATAGTATGGCCTAATATGGCCTAGTATGGTTTCACCTAATATGATATTACCCTTTACCTACTATGATTTAGAACCTTTTAATACGAGAAGCAGCACCTACTAAATTCAACAAAAGTGCTATTCTTGTGCAGTTTCAGCAACCAGAATCCTCTGGAGTAGAAACATTGGTTCTGTATGATAAAATATTGCTAATATAGAGGGTAATGGGGACGTTTTCCTCTATGTGGATACCCAACAGCTTTACACAAGTTTGTTGCTCTATTGTATCTACAAGAGTGTGAATCTCTTGCTATTGTACAGTTAAATCTCCTAGCTATTGCATCAGCAATTTTGACGCATGGCAATAGGAAATCACACCCATAGAACGAACGGTAAAACTAAATTTATATTAACATTACGTACCTGGTATTCTTCCTCCTGACTTACATCGTCTTTTGATAGAAAAAATGACAGTAAACTGCTAGGGGCACACGGCAGAAGATCGAGTGGTGATCCTTTGAACAGAGATGCCTTGGCGTCAGAGACCTGGGGAATATTGTTCAACTTGATGTTCCTCCAGACAAGTGCTGTTGGGCATTTCAATGTTATCGCTTGAATGATACCACAGAGCATGACTACCAATGACCTATGCTGACCACAGGATTTGAACTCCGACAATGCTGGGAAAACTGGGCTGTAATTAAAACACATTTGGAAATTCAAGGTAGTGGTGATTCATATAGCAGTGGCAAAGGAATTTTAATCGTGAATCAATCCTTTTTCAAATGATATTCATGACTATTTATGAAGCTTAAGCATTTAGAAAGAAATCCCAAATATCAGAAAAGAATGAGCTTATAAAAAAGCAGGTCTATAAGTGTAACTGCCTAGCTTTGTATCAGCAGAAATGGGTTAGTTCTCTCTTGATATAGAAAAATACACAACAGAACATATTATCACAGAATTGATAAATTGAAATTCTGTGAGATTTCATGATGACGATCATGATTTTGTATGAAATGATATGAATTGATGCATATCAAAATCGTATCACTGGAAAAAATACGGTTGAAAATGAAAACGAATACCTTCTAACAAAACAAATATTTACCTTTCACTTCTTAAAGCAATACTGTCACCAGAATTTCCGGTACCTATTCCACTTGATGGTTGCATGCTCTGGTCCATAGGGGTGCCTGGCTGGTTCTGGTCCTTCTGGCTCTGCATCTGTTCTGCATTAGAATTGAGCACCAGTAACTTTTTTATGCAATGAGTAGCTAGACTTCTGGCAAGAAATTGTGACTCTACCATCAAATCCAAATGCTAAAGCAAAAAATTAAACACAGAATTAGCAACAAATCATAATCAATGGTGTCCATCTTTCTTTCAGCTGGAGAAATTTCTTTTTCTGGGAAAATAAATAAATTCCCTTTAATGGGGACTGTCCCATGTCTATAAGTTTATTATCCACAGCTTTCAAAATAGAGTTAAATTCAAAGCTGTCAAAAGGATTAGAGTTTCTACCAGAAAAAGCAAAAACAGCATTTTTTGCTTGATTAGGATTGAGTTTCTACAACAATCATAATAAGAATAATAAATAATATTTATAGGTCAACTTGTTTAGAATAATTAGTTTGTTATCAATAAAGGACATGGATACATAAAAGAAGAAAATATTCACTTCCTGAGCAACTTAGCTGGCTTGATCTAGATCATAAACCTTACAAATAGTGACAGACATTTGGAGAGGTGAAGCAACAGTTCTAAACTAAAGAATTATGATAAAGCTGCATAGATACTGCCTCAAAGGCAGCAAGAATCAACACTATCCAAGAAATTTTCCTGCCTCTTGCAATAAACATCAAAGTATCCACTACAGCTGTTAGCAAACCAGTGAAAGGGTACCACTCTTACTGCCCAAATAAAAAAGTATATTTTAAATGAAGTGAACCAAATATGGGCAGCAGCTTTTTCAAAGATCTATCACCTTTAAGGACAATGGCAGAACATGCTTTAATAAAGCATCATCACTGTTTCGAAGCTTCTCAATAGAGTCGATAATCCAGTTGCAGAATGTATGCTTTTCAAGAAGGTTGTCCTACAAACAGAAAGAAACAATCTGATAGAAATTTGCAATTCAATAAAGATAAAAATTAAAAATGCACAACTACCTGAATTCATATCCTGTTAATATAAAGCAGAGTAAGAAAGAGGCAGTAATAAGCTAAAGGCTGGGGAATTAATACAAAAGACAATTTTTCTCTCCATTATGCAAACCTGAGGATCCTAACAATTAATATGAAAGTGATTCCCAAGATATTTGTGATGTAGATTGTGAAAGACCAAATATCCTGCAAGGACCTTCAATCTTGCTTTTAGTGATATAAACAATAGGTAATGACACAAAAATAACCTCTTTATATGAGAAACAAAATGACAGAGCAAGCTCACCTCAAGAAGCCAACCTGACAGACGAATTCCATACTCCCATTGTTTCAATGCAGTTTCAGTCTCTAGTGGAAGCCTCTGCATTGACATATTTGAGTATGGCTGGTTGTAGAATTCCACAAGCTTTGCTAATTGCTCTCTCAAAAACTTGATCAGTGAATTTGTCCATTCTATAATAATAAAAAGTAGAAGACAACTAGTACACAAACACACAGAATAAACCTTGAAATATAGCAAACCATGACTGCCAAAAATACACCAATATACATCAAAAGGGGGGAAATTGATGTCAATATGTTCTTCACTGCACCCTTCATATCATAAATGTGTCAAATGATGTAAGCTTGCAAATCCATTAATTACCTTGGCATGAATCTAGATTTATCTTCTTCTTTACTTTTCCTTCTGAGATTGTATTTTGGTAAGCAGCACTGATCTGCAACAAAGTGGAAGTGGGTGATAACACCATTCAACATTCAATTCCTGGAAAGTAATTTGTTAATATTATGTAAGTAAACTATTGGGCATGCTCAAGCAATTCTTGTCAAACTTAAGGACCAATGAAATTTAAAATATCTGCAGCACATATGAGTAAGTGATAACTGATGACTAACAGTGGAATATAGCTAAATACACTTCAAAAGATTTTCCAAAATCCAACAGCTTTTCAAGATACCATGATAATTCATGGGTCACAAATCCAGCCTTCTGGGACCAATCCAATGCAGAGGGTTTTATGTAACTACAAGAAGTTTCAGAAATCAAACTATTTTAGGTTTTGTGTCTGGAATTCATTCCCCTATAAATTAATGGTTCTTTCACACATAAATTACATTCACCTTAAGAAACCAAGAGGCCCTTATCATTGGCACATTGAAGTCAGCTAAATTTGAAAATATTTCTTCCTTCTTGCTGAAGATTGGAACCTTGAATCAATGAAAAGTAAAAATTAATAAAATTGAACAACAAAGAATATTAATGGCTGTGAGGAATAGTCATCTCTTACACCACTCTCATCCTTTAGGGGACACCAACAAAGAATTGATTGGGCATAAGTTACTAGTCTCTTTGGTATGAGTGAGCTTATTATCCAATTCTTACATGAACAACCAAACCATTATAAAGCTTACCAAAATGAGAATTCAATGCCCTTAAATTATTAGTTAGCACTTCAATCTATCATTGTCATTATACTTCATTGGACATTATAAATTGCAAGCAGTTTGCTGACAGAGTCTCAGTTCCAGCTCTAGCAAATCCAAAAGGCTAAGAATGCAGAAGAGCATCATACAGTGTTTATAATGTAACAATCACTTCACAAAAATTTCCATGAGAAAAGAACAGCTTGTGTCCATCAATATTTGGGTTGGCACAACATATAGCTACAGATGCTATGTAACAAATTAGATTAAAACTAACTGGTACCTTTTTTCCAAGCTGAGATAAAAACTTGCTCCCTGCAAGGTCTTGAAACCACTGAGCAACTTGATTACGATTTCTATTTGTAACCTGTTACAAATAAACGTTGCAATGACTGCAGCAATTACACATCTGATTCTTATTACATTAAAAAGAGTTAAGTTGATCATGATGCAAACCAGGTAAAGTAGAGAACAAAGAGAAAATCTTTATCAAATAAGACTCATGCTATGCTATACATAGTTATTATACTGTTATGCCTTGCATAAATGCTCGTGTACTTACAAAACTTTGAGCTGAAAGGGTGGACACTCATTTGAGGTAGGCACTTATGTGACAGGGCTCCTGTTTATTCAAATGGATCTCGGGGCAATTCAAATAAAATGAAAGACAAAAGATAGCATAAATGGAAAATTTGAAAACTAAAGTTGTTGGTAAATGAAAGTAAATAATCAGTCAAATAATTCTAGCTAAGTACACAATAGTGACAAATGACATTAAAAACTTTCAGAAGTTTTGGTGCAAAAGCTAGAAGAAAAGAAAGAATCGTTGACAGTGAGATGTTGGAAAGCAGAAATAGACTGATATCATATCTCTCTTGAGAGTAAGTCATCTTTTCTTAACTAAATGCCAAAACAAATGTCATCAAAATGTCAATGAATCTTATTTTCTACAACAAAGAAACAACCCTTTTCAAGAGTGGGCAGTGATTCTAGAGGGGTGTTTATTCATTGTTTTCTGAATAGGATTGGCACTTGTTAGAAGGGGGTGCTTAACCAAGGCACTACAGTATATGCAGTTGATCCTAAAATTGATTGCAATAAAAATTTCAGTACCTTTAAATTTAAAAAATTAAATTCATACTAATACTATTAGAAAAGACAGCCTATGAAGGGGAATACTGCTCATAAACACAATTCATTGGACTGTATAGTATGGTGTTATATATTGTATTGACTTTGATGTTACTTCTTGAAAAAGGGATTAACCTACTCATTTCTCTAAATACACATGCAGTACATGCCAATATTAATTAACCTCATTTATATAATACTATATGAGAACAAAATATAATATAAAGTTATTAATTTTAAAAAAAGAACTCTTATCAGCACCAATATCTAAAAACAGGCTTCCTAGCATAAGCATTCCAATATGAAACCTAAGGAAAAAACATACCATCCAAAAGTTATCCTTTGTGTTAATTTGTAATTTTTTCTTTGATCCATCCTGAAAAGAATTCAGCTTTTTCTTCTGCAGCATAACCCCATTGTATTGCACTGCAAACTATATGGAGTAAAATACAAAATATTAATGCAAAAATTCATACAGAGAGAGTTTGCAAATGATTATTAGTATAGTCAAACCAACACTGAATAGCATAGAAGTTTACAATCTTGTTTACAATGTTTAACAAATTATCTACAGTTTTACAATTTGATGTTTTACATATTCAAAAGAAAAGCAGAAAGAAAAACTGATGCCAATAGCCACCTCAAAGGCCAAGTTAATAGGAGACATAAAAACAACATTAAACAGTGAGGCAATTTCAATACAATTCCAAATTCAAAACTCAGATTCTCTGCTGGCAAACTGTTAACATTTTGCAACCCTGGTAAAACAAAGCTGCTCACCATTTGGGAGAATGTTTGTAGTTTTCTTTGGAGAAACTAAAAACATCCTATCCCTGAATCAATATACACATGTGAATGACTCGAAAGGGTCCCACAACCCAAAAAAAATTATTTGTGTTTTCCATGGCAATTAATAGTTCAAGGTGAGATATGAATGGCTGTGAAGATTTTTAAAGTCAACTGCAAAGTGCAGCAACAAACAGTTTTCTGAAATAAATAATTTGGCTGACTTGGTATTTTACTATGTTGAGTGTGGACTTGATACTTCTAATTAATGACAAAGCATAGGCTAGGTGACATGTCATCAGAACAAGTTTGAAAATAAAAATATATCCACAAGAACCTTTGACAGTGGAAGCTGTGAAAAAAGTTCTTTTGCTGACCCATGCTGAAAATTAAAATAAAGAAACCAATCAACAAAAGAAGCAAAGTGAAAATATCTACCAAGAATGACTAAAAAAAGTTTACATTTAACATTTAATTTGTTTCTAGGTAAAAATAAAGGATTCTCCTATACAATGTAAAGTAAAGATGTAAGAATAGAGATCACAACATCTTAAGTAGCATGAAGGATCTGTTCTCCAATAAATATAAGTTTTCCCCATCCAGGTTACAAAGCATGGCATATAGAAACCCATGATTTGTCTTCAAAATCATGTGTACACATTGAAAATATGCATAGTCAACTATACAAACAAATGTGGCACCATACGACATGGGACAGTATACTCAGCATATGAGATATAATGTGGGGCAGTTGGCTTGGTACCTGAAGTGGACAATTTTTAATTGCATACTTTTACACCCTAAACCTTAATTTTGCAAACTTGAAATATACTATATTCTGCAGTACAGTTCCTTACTCAGTTCAATTCAGTTCATTCAATCAAATACCATTACATACAAAATACTCTCTAAGTTTTAGCTCTCCCTCTAAACTCTAAACTATAGAAATATTTTGCAGCTGTGAATAAAGTCATATAATTTAATAAAACAATAATGCAGATAAAGGGCAAAAGACATGTAACATCTCATGGCAGGACTTTATATTCTTACAACATAGCTACTACAGTAAGCAAGAATGTTGCTATTCCCCTTGACAATGGATAAGAGTGTAAGTTCACCTCTCGGTTTATCACTAACATAAAAGACAAGACTAGCATCAGCTCAAAAAATCTGCCCAAAAGCACAAGTACACCTCAACCTAATAGCTGTGCCTGGTTATAATATAGCTTCATTCCATAATAAAATGATCACAAATGTATATACTATAAAGATAAAGAAGATGTGGATGAAATATAAATCAAAAGTAAAGTCATACCTCATTTGTTACAACCGGTTTGTTAGAGAAACCCCTTTTCAACTCTGATTCTGAAAGGTCATCCTGAAATCGATATCATTAAAGAAATTGGCTAAGCAAAATGATACTGAGTTACTCATTAATTAAATAAATGATGATCAGTAGTATGAGGATCGCTATACCAAATTATACTATAATAATTCACACCTGGAATTTTCCTTATGGGTCAACCATTGCCAAATCGCTTACTTTTTGGAAAGTGCCCTCGTGACTCATCTCAAATTCTCGTGAAACAGGGGTAAGCATGATGGTGTGGAATAAAACTAACATTTAACAGGATCTACTACGAATGAAAATTAGATTTTTTTACTTAAAAACGTGCATAATTTAGCTAACCTTGCGATCATAAAGCAAAATACTTTCTTGTGCAAAGTATAGACAATTATGGCCTACCAAGGTGCAGCGCTATGCCTCGGCGATCTATGGGGATGCTATTAAATATAAAGCAATAAAGTTAAGTATTGAATATTACTTATGATTTACAGCATTACCTCAGGTTGTTTTGGGTCCTGTGGATAACAATCAGGCGGTCCTAGCTTGACCTTTTTCAAGGGACGCATCATAACGTCCACAGTTGCCATCACATTTTGTTATCCAGTTGAAGAAATAATATTCAACCTCTTTTCAAGTCAAACAAAGTGAGGAAATGAGGCTGAATCCTGGCTTTGTCGGGATTTTGCTGATTCCCAAAGGTCAATACAGATATACATTTATGGAGCTTTTCTCCCTTCCAGGCAGTGGTGCAAAGCTTGAAGGGCTCAGGGGGCCTCAACTCTCTAGTTACTTTGCAACAGCTTGTGGGGGGGAGCTTTAGCCATCTTTTCGTTCTAGAAAACAGTACAAGAATAGTAAAACATGGCAATGAAATAGGTTTGCAGAAGATATTTTGGCTACATTTTCACAGTAAATAGCAGTTTTGGTATATGGTCTTTTCAATGCCAAATTTCAGAAAATTGGCTAGTTCAGAACTTGCTTGGCTGGGAAAATTCAATATGGCTTGGACTGATTACACTGGTCAACGCATATTTTTCATCAGAAATCTTACTAGCCACTTCATAGCGTATTTTTAGCACTGATTTCAGATGCGTATTTCAATTTTCTCTAGCACGTCAGATTTTTGAGTCTTGAAAACTGTTTTAGGCCAGCTTTTACATCACCGATTCAATATTCATTGTCCTGTCCAGCTCTTGCTTGCAGAAGACCCCCAATTTCACAAAAGCCCCAAAGAAGTTCAAAAACCTAACTGTATGATGAATAATATAATTGTTTATGTTAAATGGCAATATTTTAATGGATGACGTTCAACAGATAGAATATTTACCAATTTAATTTCATTGCAGGATGTTACTAAAGCTATTTAAATTTGTTTTGACTGAGATGCTATGCATGGCTCGCAATTGAATGGTTGTGCTCAAACTTTCTGGGAAACAACAATGCTCCTGGTTACGAAGATAGTGTTAGTAATTGCATTGAAAAGAGCAAAGTGAAAATTTTTATCAAAACATAAAGACAATGGAAACTTGATAGGAAACATGTTGGAATGACATCATGATTGTGACGCTAAGAGGGCGCTACGAGTGAACTATGGATTATGCTTCGCTGTGGATTGTTGTTGTTTTGTTGACTTTTAATCTTGTTTTGTTATTTTATTGGTTAATCTAAATTAGTGGTATTAGCTTCATAACGGGCGTGCCAAGTTGGGAGTCGAGAGGACGTCTTGAAGAAGACAGACGAAAAAGAGTAGCGGCCTTGTTTTGATGTGTTACAAGACGTGTAGCCGAAGTTTCAGAAGTTATAGAAAAGGGTTCGAACTCTGAAGTTGGTCGCTCGTTTTAAGAGTAGAGTCGTGAGTTTTGTTTGCTGCAATATCTTTCTTTGATTATTAAGCATATGGCTGTGAACTCACTCATTTAGCCTTTCCTTAGTAATAAAAGGCGAAAGGTTAACATGATGGCAGATCCCTTTTGATGCTGTATCATGATAGTCAGGGGCCGGCAAAACGTTTTTGAAAGTGTGTCGGGGAAAAAGTTGTGAAAATGTTTTTGCCCCTCAAGGGTCTAGCAGCGTGCCGTAGGCAATGATGGAGTCCTTGCTTATAACAGCTGGGGGTCTGGGGGGCGCTGATAGCCCCCAGCAGGTCCAGGGCAGAGCTCTGGCAGGGGTCCAGGGGGCGGAGCCCCCGGAAGCTCTTGGGATTATACCATCTACGAGGCCTTAAAATGGCTTAGGATCTTGCATATCCTATGCAAACCTTGTAGAAATGAAGACCGTGAAAAACTCTAAATCCGCCCCTTTTGGTTGGGGCGTAGTGGCGAGAATTTTTTTGAAAAAGACTGCCCAGATGAATAAAAAGCACTCCAAATTTAGCAATTACTTTTCGAAATTTCGAAATCAACAATCGACAACTTAGGTTTTTCTTGTCGCATGGAAGCCAAATAAGGGAGGGATTTAGAAAAAATATTCAAAGTTGTCCTCGCCTCCCCCAGACAAATATTTTCTCTATTTTTGCCTTTACAAGACTGTCAAATGCGTTTGCCATGATTATCTTCATGAAAAAAACTTTGCTCCAAAAAAAGTGGGGGGGCCATGGCCCCCCCGGCCCCCCGGAATTGCCGGCAATGATAGTTGAGAGCAGCTATGTGTTTATTGTTGGGGAGCATGGGGACGTGACACTCTAAATATGTTTGACAATGCAAGAACGTTGGTCAAAAAGTCAGCCATGCTGCAAGAGAGTCACAGTGCTTTTCGTAACTTTTTCCTAGCAGCAGCAGTCGTTTAAATAGTGAGCAGCCGTGGCCTAGCCGTAATAGAGCAAATAGAGCGGTTGCAATAAAATTTCGCCAGCCTCGATATGATTAGTGCCGCCATCTTGACGGTCAACACAGATTTTTTGAAAACGTAAACATGGCCAGTAGGTATCACACATTTCCTCTGTCACAGTATGCCCAATCTTTAGAAGTCTCGGCGAGAACTTGATATTTATTGAAAATTGATGCTATGAAGGAATATCTATACTTGCTGAAAAAGTCGGACCTAAATGAGTACTTGAATGATTTGCCAAGCATTGATTATACAGACATTGTCGACCAGACTTTGTGTACTCAAAAAGTTACCTGACGGCAAAGGAGATACAAGCGAGGAAATCAATGTAAGCATACAACAAAGTTTTGAATGGATGGGTTCTGGAAACGGCAATTAAACATTATGAAGAGAATGGTCTTGTGATAGGAACGGTAAGTCAAATATTTTCATTTTTTATGCCACATTTTCTTATAACATAAGCTCAAATAGACCAGTATTTAGTTGTCTAATGAGTTGGTTCAGCTTCTTTTAGTGCTTCCTGGCAAATTTATTTGAAAATTTTCCCACACAGTATTTAAATTTATTAAGAATTACCACTTAAAGCGTATTCTTCAGGCTATTCTTAACTGCTGTTTCTACTGACAGGTTAGACATTCACAGTCATGCTAACAAAACACCACAGAAGCCTTGGATTTTGTTAAAAGCAGATAGTGAAATAGAAACTGCCCATTGCACCTGCATAGCTGGCCTTGGTGAAGTTTGTTAACATGTCGTGTCTCTCCTGTTTTATTCAGAGGCATTTTATTGTAAAAGAGAAACCACATCTTGTACACAAGAACAATGCAAATGGTTACTACCAAAAGCTTTAAAAGAAGTCCCCTAATTACCTGTTGTAGAGATAGATTTTAAAGGGGCAACACGAAAGATGAAAGATCTCAGCTGCAGCACTGAAGATGGAGACAGTAATAGGCCTACAAAGAGAAGGAAGACTCTAGAGCCTGCACACACTGAGAATGATCAGAGGCAGAGGGAATTCCTTAGCACATTAAGCTTTTGTGGCACAAGACCAGCAATTTTGGCAATTACTGAGCCTTATAGTGAGAGCTTCATTCCATTTGGGTCCATTAAGAACCTCTTTCTTCAAAATTTGTACTCTCCAAATGCAGGATTATCACTTGACATCATCTTCAAAAATGTGAAGAAATTACTTTACCAGTCCTTTCCAATGAGCAGCTACAGAAGATCCAATTTGAGACAACCAAGTAAGCTCATTAAACTTTATGGTTTAAGCTTAGGTCTTGTAGAATTGCTGCATCCAAATTCAAATAGGCTTGCAGAACAGATGCCAATAATCCAAGCAGGAGCGTAATCAAAAGCATTTGCTACCCAACAGAAAGCAAGTTCACAAATAGTGCTGTAGCTTGGGGTTTAGAGAGGGAAAGCATTGCAGTGGCAGACTACATAAAAGAAAATGGAAGGATCCCACAAGGAATTTCATTTCTGTAAAATAGGGCTGATGTTGAATAGCCAATGGCCATTCCTGGGGGCTTCTCCAGATGGTTTGATATCATGAAAGTGCTGTGGGCAAGGTGTTCTAGAGGTTAAGTGTCCATATAGTTGCAGAGATATTCCATTAAGTGAATATGCTTGTGAACAAAATTCTATGCTTTCACCTGCACAAACCACATATGCACTAAAACAAGACTATCAGTACTACTATCAAGTACAATGTCAACTTTTTATATCTGGTGCACAGTATGCTTATTTCTTGGTATGGACTCAAAATGAAACCCATAATGAGAATATTCTTTCAGATAAATTATTCTTTGAGATGAATGCATTAAAATCAGAAAACTGTTTTAAATTATGCACCTTACCAGAAATGCTTGCTAAAGACTAGACAAGAAAATAAATAAGGACATACAGAAAATAGATTGCAGATTACTTCTGGTATGTTATTATCCATTTCTTTTTACAAGAGAATAACTTTAGTATCATGCTAATTTAATTTGACAGTTCATTTCAGAGCAAAGTTTATAAATGTAATAAGCAACAGGAACTTTATAGAATATGATATGCACTACAAGTGGAATAGGGTAATTAATAAAATGGAACAACAGAATCACAAATATTTGTTAGAGTACAGCACACTTTTGCAACTTTATCAATCTGAGGAGTGGAGTTATCACTATATAATGTTTCAATTGGAGGAATACCACCCAGGATTTGATATTTCTGCCATATTAATCCCAGAATTCTCTCAACATGAAACTGCACATTTGCAAGTCTTTGAGTTTCTTCAACTTCAAGAGATTATAAATGTGTTTTCCCTTTGGTATAAGCTGGTATTTCTAGTTTGGTACTCGTTAATGCTACACGTTCAATGATGTTGAAGCCCCTATCTGCCAAAAAAAATATCACCTGGAAGGAGTCTATTTAAAATGTGACAATTTTCTGTCAAATATTTATCACCTGTGTGACCACCCAAGCCTTAGATATGAAAGAAATGGTCCCTTGTGGACAAATACCTATCAAAAATTTTATAATATTGTGGTGTTTATAATTGTTCCAAGTAGTTGCACGGGCCAAAATATCTCCTGGACACTCAATAAATACCTCAAAAGCAATTGATTATAACTGCAACTTTGTGACCATAAACTTGGACAAAATCAGTAGGCATAGTTTTCTGGAGTTCCTCTCTGTTAGGCCATTTATTCAGAAATTTAAGCACTATCGCTATAACATCAATCCATTTATCAAAAGTTCTTGAAGCAGTTGACTTTGATATATCAAAGCGGTAGGCAAATTCCTGGAATTTCAGGTTTACTTGTAGTCTCATCATAGTAAGCCAAAACTCTTGACAGGACGTTAAACAATTTCGGAGTGTGTGACACTGATTCTGAGAGAAAGGAGAATAATGAAATAAGCATCAAATAGTTGGCAAGACTAGTCAAAAACAAGACAATTTCTTTATCTTGTTCCAATCTAGCGATATCAATTGGTATCATGGAAATGATCTTCTCTTTAAGACTTGTGTTTTCATTTTGTAATTTCTGCAATTTCTGCTCAATGCCACCCATTGAAAGTTCCTTTTGAACTTCCGTTGATATAAATGCTGCTGAAGAGCTAATCTTCTCGCCATGATTTTCCAACTCATCGGAAGTAGAAGGCGCAATGACGTCCAAACAGTATTGATGTACTACAGAGGTATGCTGGCCTAGTCCTTCGATCTGCGAAGAAGGGCGCTTTTCTGATCGCTCTTTCCGCCTTTCCCACCGTGAAAAACTCTCCTCCTTTATATTTAATTGGCCTAAGCGCAAGGTTGGCGCCCAATCTGGATGAAACTTGTGGAAAAGAGCAGCAGGTTTACCTGTAACAAAGTGATTACACCATACCGAAACAAGCTTTTCCCCGGCTAGATCAGCGCGCCGTATATTGCTCAACCACCTACTTCTTTGCCCAGCTGACTAGTCTTTCGTTTCCTCGTCCAAGTGTGTTCTTATTTTTGGTAGACGGTGAAAAAGCGATCTTTTTCGCGATCAGATCGATTGGAACATCCAAATACACTACAACAGTGCACCATCTTGGATGAAAGGAGCACCGTCATGATGGCGGATATGAGACTACACTAACCCGTTACTAAGCAACAGAGTTTTATTGCAACCGCTCTATACACTCGACTCAGACCAATGTGGTCCTTGGTTCGAGGCCCACCACAGGCCATTGGTGACGTCAGGAAGGGCATCCGGTCCTAAATGCTTGTTCCAGAACTAAAATCCTCTCAGAGGCACCCTCCCAATTCTCAAGGAATTGGGGAAAACGGAGCTAAAATCGAGTAAAATCGAGTGAGCATTTGTTAAATAGTCATAATGCCCCACTCACAGAAAGTTTCTAGGCAAATCTCTGGTTCCGACACGACATTCAAGCAAAAATCAGACTTGGGAAGAATTTAAATCGCATAAATATCACATTTAAGTGTTTGACACACTTTTCAAGATGTAAGTTTTTGCTAGATTTGAGCTATATTGATGAGTTTGTCAAAAGTCTTTTACTAAAAGTTTTAGCAATATGGACCGTTGCAGAAGTTGATATAGTAAATAGATAATAGACAAAGTTCAAAATGAAATGGCCAAAGAAATAGGGTAATATACTGTAGCATAAGATACGAAAAATATCTATACGGTCGCAAAATGGTCGCAAAATTGTCGCAAAATGGTCGCAAGGTGGTTGCAAAGTGGTTCAAATAAAGCACTGGAATCGATTTAACATGGATAAATCTTCTAAAAGTTGTATATTTTCCATTAAAGTATTATTTACGTCAGATAATTTAATTGTTTGTGATACCAATTTAAGCCTGATGTTTCACATTTGCTTGTTTGGGTGAAGAAGGGGTCATCTCTATATTGAAATGTAACATGTTGGGGAAAACTGTCTTTGATCCATCAATTTCAGTCAAGTTTAACCCATTCCTTCCTGTCGAAACAATTATTGTTATTTGCAAGCCACAAACATTCTTTCTCGTTTTCTTGTATAAATGACTCATCTAAACCAGGCCGTAGAAAAAGAGGACTGGGGACATTGAATCTAATAACCTACCTATGCCATATATAGAAGTACTTTACTCTGCAATTTCTACATATAGCATAATGACATCTACCAAGCTGCACTCTTAGAGCGTAGTGCAACAGGTATGTTGTGTCACCTGATTGTGTTGTTAGCCAGCGTGCTTGAAAATTTGATTATTTGCTATCTTTTTGTTATAGCTTCAACATTGTTGTCAAAGATCATAGCATGAAGCTCTTTAACGCTAATTGACTTGTTTGCAAAGGGGTCTTTTCCAGCATTGCAGGGAATGTGATTGCAAAACAGGCCCCCTTTGCTACCTTTGTTGCACTATGCAAAGTATTGTCCATATGTAAACAGTTCTGATTGGAGCCCTAAATTCCTCCCTTTATTTATGTATCCAATAAACGTTTTCGTTGCAATTAGGTGGGTCTGCTACACCCATCCTGTCTAGCTGCCCTCCCCCTATCTGTTGAACGCTGGCTTCGTGACGACTTATTAGCGAATAGACCAGGATAACTTTCAACTCTAATAGGCACTCTCAGACTTACCACAAGCAAATGTTAGTATATAGCCTTTGGCATTTCAAACGTCTTCTTAATGTGTTGCGATTGTTAGCGCAAAGGGTTAAATGAAGTCATGAATCAGTCAATGCAAGATTTGAACTGGTAGATGCTGCCTAACGCACGTCATATTGAATATAAAATTGACAAATGTCATTAATAATAGATTGCATCTAAATATTTTATTCTTCTACTTAGGCAAAGTCCATTGTTCTGTAGCTTCTTTTCCAGCAGTCTCTACTGCCTATATATGAAGAAGACTTAAATTATTGAATACTGTGCACTCTTGATTGATGCAAACCAGAAGGTTGAATTGAGCATAGAAGCATTACGACTCAACATTTATAAAGACCTGTTTATCAAGTAACGACTACAAAATACTTTGAATAGTCACCAAATTTTCTCAGCGATCAGTCATTACCTATAATGTATGCTGTAGTAGCAACAACATACATAGGGTTGGCAACACTATTGGTTTTTGTAAAAAGTGAGTATGCTACGATACACAAGACTGATT
Source organism: Cassiopea andromeda (assembly GCA_018155075.1). Taxonomy (NCBI): domain Eukaryota; kingdom Metazoa; phylum Cnidaria; class Scyphozoa; order Rhizostomeae; family Cassiopeidae; genus Cassiopea; species Cassiopea andromeda. The sequence continues at coordinate 117,394 of WIPJ01000496.1, forward strand.
GGAAAAACTACAAGTACAATGACATCTTAAAAGATATACCTTCGTTCTTAAATCAAACCGAGTTGGACCTCTTCAACTACACACTTAAGCGCTATCCTGGACTTATCAGCGTATTTTCAAATACTCTAAATGAGGTGGCAGCAAATAGCAGTCTCAATCAAGATGTCCTTTGCCATAAAATGAATATTGCTATCAGAGGCATGAATGATCAGTGCAAAAAGGCAATAGATGAGGTTTTAAGAGATGCTAGTCTAAGGAAAGCGTGCTTCGGAACAGTTTACAATACAACTTTGTATAGCCCACGACTATCAAGATTTTGCCAGATTCAGCATTACACCAGCAAGTTGCACCGAACAAATCACACTGTTTTTCTCTCGAGTGGATCTTTCTTCTATGCAATCAAAGTACTTTCAGGCACTGCATCTGTAGCAATAAGGAGATGGTGTGAGGGCAATGGAGGAACGTTTGAAGAGGAAACTTTTCTTTGCTTTAAAAATGGCAGCATCGTTGAAGTAAGCCAGTTGAAGGACATATCACTGCAAACAATTATGACTGTGGGTAGCTGTCTCAGCTTTGTGTCGCTGGCAACTCTTTTGATAACGTACGTAATATTCAAGAAGTACAATAACTTAGGTGGAAAGAATATTATCTGTTTGTCTTCATCTCTTATCATAGTGCACTTGTTACTGATCATATTAGAGTACTTATCTGGCAACAAAGTGATCTGTCGTGTTGGAGCTGCAATGTTGCATTTTGCATTGCTCCTAGCATTTTCCTGGATGGCAGTTATTGCTTTCGAGTTCTACTATACATTCTCGAAGATAAGGCCTATCCATCATTCTGAACAGAGAGAGAGGTTTCATAGGTACTTAGCTATATCATTCACCTCCTCATTGCTGATCTCATTCATTTGCTTGATGATCGATATTCCGGATGAAAGGTACACAGGGTACGGTCTCAATGAAAATTGCTTTATTTCGAGGTTTTGGGCAAACCTTTTCGCTTTTGTAGTACCTGTGGCAATAGCACTGATCTTTAATATATATTTTCTGACGTTAACAATTTGGATTCTTTACAAGATAAGAGCATCTACTGCAAAGTCTCTAAATTCAAGTTACAACAAGATAACGAAAAAGCGAGAAATGGTACTCTCAGTAATGGCTTTGAAGTTATCTATTCTTCTTGGATTTGGATGGATTGTTGGATTCATCGAAGCAAGCTATGAAAGTAAAGCTATGAAATACATTTACACAATAATAATATCCCTTCAAGGTTTTCTCGTATTCGTTGCATTTGGATGCCATAAAGAATTATGGGAATTGATAAAATTGAAAAGTAAATCTGAAAGACAGCAAACAGGTTTAGAAATGAACGCTTGTATTGAGAAGCCAAGAAAACCTTAATACTGCAAGCAAAAGCGACAACATTATTCGACATACTTAAAAGCTTTTTTCAACACTCTCAGAGTATGAAACGTCGGATAGTAGCCGAAAGGTTAACCGAAATATATCGTCAGATGTTATTACACGTGATAGGATGCGTCTAATTGGCCCCAAGAATGGCCAATTAGGACCTATTCATCATTGTTTACTTGAAAATTCCAAGTGAGAAAACGAACTCTTTTTGTCTGCATGAGCTTGGATTTGAGTCTTGATGAAAGCAGATTCCAAAGCACTTAAATGAAAGGACGATCTTGCTTGCCCAATGATCTGAAAATTATCGTTTGTATATGTTTGGGTGCGTTCTGAATTTGTAATAAGATGTTGTCCTACGACGGACACACAATTGATTTTAGAATTGTTGTTTTTACACATACGAGGTAAAGTACTGTGTTGTAAAATGGGCACCAATTATTTGTTCTCTTCTTTTAACAGGAATTGTTTAGAGCTTTTTGCTACCAGATGTACTTGCCACGAATCTTTTGCGCATGAAACCAAAATTCATGATCCAGCTGATTTGTTTACTTGATGATTGTCACACCCAAGTCATGCAAAACTAGAATCATTTATATTCATTCATATGTTACACAATCAAGTGTGAGATTAAGTCAATAAAGTATTGTCATGAGACTCCTTGAAGGAAGCCTGCTTTTCATAAGCTAAGGATATGCCATGTATTAGTACTTTGGGCTGTAATCAATATAGGACTTGGCGTACAGCAAACTCCATTACTTTCTAATCTATGCATCAGCTATAAGAATCAAGTAAGCACCACAACACAGAGGCGTAGGAAGCATTCAGAGGGGGGCACATGCATTCAGGAGCGCCTTGACAAGAAGAAAAGCCGCTATATAAGCTGAAAAGGGGCACTTTATATTAATATTTGTGAAAAACAGGGAGCACGTGCCCCCTGTCTCCCCCGGTTCATACGTCCATTCCATAACATCAAAAGTAGTAATGATTTATATCGATATTTTGTAAAAGTTCCATGCACGTTCTTTTTACTTTTGGTACATAATCGAAAAGCAGCAACATTCTATTGACATACTGGCAAGCTTTTTTCGTCCGACACTCGTCAAAGTATGAAGCGTCGGATGTCGACCGAACGGTTAACCGAAATATTTAGCCAGATGCGATTATACTTGATGGGATACGTCTAATTGGCCCCAAGTGTGACCAATTAGGACCAATACACCATTGCTCACCTGAATAGCCCTAGTGGGAAAACAAACTCTTTTTGTCTGCACGAGACTGGGTTTTGAGTCTTGATGTAAAGAGTAAGCAATCCCATTCAGTTCTGCTGGAGAAGGAAACAATGTGCGCAGGAAAAATATTGCTTCCTTCTCCACAACCTTCCTTTTCAGCGTCGGAAGAATATAACTCCGCTTAAGTGGAACAAAATCGGTAAATTCAAAGAAAATGAGATCGAAAACGTCCTGTCAGCAATTTTGCTCAACATTTCATCAATTTCTCTTAACAGACAAAAAATACTAAATATCTCGTTGCTTTTTAAAATCGTCACAAAATTGCACGATCTTCAAAAGTCAACCGGCACGGGACCATTCCATGTCCGTCATTGTCACTTACATGAGCATTTGCTGCTTGCGGCATCTGCTTTCAGGAAATAAAGTATAGTTTTTGCAAGTTTTCCTTTGCTACCATTTTCAAATGACAAATAGAGGTATTTAGAGGGGAATTTGGCAACTCTGCACAGTGGGCAAAAACAGTGTTTTTGGCAGACATGTGGACATATCTTCGATAAGAAAGTCGAAAAAAGGTGGCTGAGAGCTCATTTGAAGATTAATTGAATAGTAATGATGAAATGAAATTTTCGAAAACTGAAGATCTGGGATCTAATCTCCGTAAATGGTCATTACTGAATGTGGCTTATTTTGATTTATGCAATCAAGTACAATGAATTTGCACACATGACACACACACCTAATGTCTTTTTAGATTAAATTTAAACTCCACTACGAACAATGATTTTGTCATTACCATATGGATTTACAAAAGAATTCAATGAATTGAATGGACTTGGGGCTATCCCAAAAGTTGGCTTTTATAGATAAAATATTGCTACTACGGCCGACATAGATTAGAGTGGTCTAGATTATACTTGTCCATCCCTTAGCCCATTATGCTCTGGGAGCATTTGAAAGCAAAAACTTAACCTCCAGAGATGCTAACCTCGATCAGTCGAACCTCGATGAGTGAAATTCTTGTTTCCCCTGGCAGTTGGACTTATCAAGGTTCAACTGCATTAGCTTTTCTATAATAAAGAGTTGAATCCTAATTATTTGCTATCTTACTTAGCTTAGTTCAGTGGTAAACTTCGTTCCATTGTTTGAGCTGAATAAGCTGCATCTGAGAATGAAATTATATGTTCAAGAGATAAGAATGCTTACGTAATTCTAAAAAGAGATCTGCAGTAAAAGCTTAAAATCACTGGATCTTTAAACTACTTTTCAATGGATAGGCCTAAGAGGATTAAGCATCGATAGCTCTCAGGTGTTAAGACAAGATGCACTTCAATCACATACAATAAAGCACTAGGTGCTCTCTCTTGGACATATTTATTTCTTATCTCAAATAAGCCAAAAAAATTGATGCGCAGAAAGACATATCCTTGTGATGCTCGAGTGGATTCAGAAAAAAGAAACACAAGAATGCACTATAGTTCTGCAATCGAAACTCCTCTGAACCAGTGGCGTCAATCAATCGATTAATCAATCAATCAATCAATCAATCAATCAATCAATCAATCAATCAATATATTTAAAGTTGGTAAAAAAGGTACATAGTATATAGAAATACTAGTTACAACCAAACATTCAAAAACAAATAAATGCATTAATCGACAAGGAAAGACCTAAAAAATAAAATGATGCATGCATAAAAATAATGTATACATAAAAATAATGTATGCATAAAAATAATGTATGCATAAAAATAATGTATGCATAAATATGTAGGTACTATGGATTAGTGACACATTTTACGAGTGCATCTAGCTCCAGACTATTTGTCTATCCTTTTCTGGAAACATGCTAAAGTTCTTCTCGTTTTATGCTGTCATCAAAGGTATTCCACAAGAGACTACCCCTAAAAGATATTGAATCAAGACCAAAATTTATTGTCTTGATTAGTGGAAGCTTGCATAAGTTTTGCATTCTTAGATTATAAGGCATGGCCACATAGGGATGGATTAGGGAGGCAAATGTCCCCCCACTTTTACCAAGGTGGTCCTAGGGATTTCTTTACAATTGATGAAAAGATAGTTAGGGTGGATAGCAGCAAATCTTCAGAGAAGTAGAGGGCGTGCCAAAAAAGTTTTTATTGATGCCCCACACTTTCATAGCTCTGGCCACGCCCTGCTCTGATCTAGCTCAAATTGTTCAATTACTAACAGATAAGATGACAATATGTAACTATTACTGATGACTCCTACAGAGATGACCGGAGCACGATCAAATAGTCTACATAGGTACATTGATCACAGCAATTACAATCATGCACTTCAATTGTGTATGCATCATAATAATTGCTACACGCGATAATAATGCCTTACATCGCGGTTCTCATCTCAAATCCCATTTCATCAAATCAGTTTTAAAATATATCAAGTGTAAATAAATTTAAATAGAATAATATCAACGCTACACGAAAATGGCAGGAATTTATGGGCAGGAAATTTCATAAGGGGGGCCTTCTCAATGGACGAACTAGTTGATTCATGCAGAAAAATTATCTATATGTAGTCAATCCGAGGATTTTCTTTTTTGGATCGCCTAATTGTATTTTGATGTAAATCATTGTGTGCTCCTGATAGAATCTGCCTATACTAGAAGAATGACCAAGTACACATATGAACTTCCTTACTTACTACCGTTCTGATAAAGAACTTCTGAATTACACTTGTAAATGTATACATCAAGTTGGCTACCAGCTTTGTTTTTGTTAAATAGAATATTGTCAGGATACATCTAGAAGGATGGCCTGTTTTTTATGAACCCAAACAAGGTTTATCATGCCACTAAATATAGTTCTGTAATCAAAGCAACTCATATTGCTCAGTTAGCAAAAGAGAAGATAAAACACGTAAATACTAACAATGAGACAACTGGACAATGATCAAACAGTTTACACACATGTTTTCTTTATAAGACAGCTAACATTTTGCCTGAGGCTCAATTTTTTTAACTTTTCTCACATAAGAGCCTAAGGTTTCCATAGAACATTTTTATCTTGTACTGAAATAAACTGGCTAAACTGGGTTACACTTTCCTAGTTAATCTTTTAGGCTCGAATTTTACTTCCATCTTTTATATTTCGAATGTAATAATGGACGCAATATCAATTTTTTGCCAACAAACGCACTTAACTTTGGAAATTGAGCCTTGTGATGTTCTTAAGACTTTCTTAAGATTTTGTCCATTTGAGCCTCATTTTCTTATAAACTGTTTTCTTATAGGAAAATACGTGCAATTTGATTAATGACAGCAATCATTTCATTTATTTATGTATCATAGTAATTATTATTCGTTAATGCACCTTACAGTTCAGTTCTCATTTTGCGTTCAATTTTATAAAATCAGCTTCACAATACATCAAGTACAAAGAAATATAGATACAATAATATCAAAATTATGCAAAAATATCAGTAATTTATGTGCAGGAAAATACTTAAGAAGGGACCTTCTCAATCCTCCCGTTGTCATACCTCAAAATATATCATATTAGCATCAAAAACATAAAAGAAAGAAACATGTTAATTTGCTTAAAATTGTCCTTAGACAAACTATTTCCATAAAAAGTTCTTTGTGGAGGTCAATTTTCTTTAAAATAAGAAAACACTGATTTCCATACCGTCATAGAAACAAGCAGTTTCCATTTCAACCGAGGCCAGCCTGATTAAGAGGCAAACTTGATACTGATGGGCTACGTGCATGGCCCATCAGTATCATGCGATTTAAAAAGTAAAATCTTTGCTATTTATAAGTAAAAATGAAATTTAAAAAGGAAGTGAAATACAAATTGATTCTTACTTTTGAAGATGAAAACGACTTCAAACAACAAAAGCCAACCGCTTTTTTGGGAAACGTTTTGATTTTGCATGCAAAATAATTTTTGATGCTCATGGGCCACTATACTCTTGATTGCTTCCGATAAAGATTCGGCCATTAACATGCAGAACAAAGACGTCAAGTTGATGTCCAAACGCAGCTACAGCTCAAGAGTATTGGCCACTACGCAAGGATACGTTGAGTACGTTACCTGCTACAATAAACTAAAACTGTATCTGAGTCCACCACTTGTCATGCATGTCATTGTCAGACAATGCGTACCTCGGTATCTGTGCTTGTATAGAACTCACTCATTTGACGCACAAGACCTATAACAACATAAACTTGATGACATCTACGGGTATCCAGGAAATTGCAGACTGCGTCTCACCCCATGGAAGCAAAAGCAATTAATCTTTAGCAAGTGGAGGCCAAGCGCCTAAATTTGATGCGAGGAAATATCTACTTCTTTTCTAAGTCAGAAAATCTTTGTCTAGTACAAAAGAATATAAAGCATGTTCATATGTGTCATTGCTTAGGCTCTGTTCTTCATGATCATTTTCATATGATTTGCATGCTACAGACCTATGTAAAAAAATAGAACTATAGCATTTCCATGTTGTGATGAGTAAAACCGTATGCTCTAATAGGCAGTTTGAAACCAATCTCAAAATCAGATGAGTCATTTCGAGTGCTGTCTACCATTATTGCACAATTTCAATGAAGGTCTGATGGAAATTCTTGTAAAAGAATTTGTAGATAAATATAAGCTAGAAACTTGTATCTATGGTGAGAATTTTTGTAATGCATCTTTTCTTCCTTGGCATGGAATTTTTCACACTTTTATTCTTTTTATATGTCTTTGAATTACTATCCTACTGTTGTGCACTTTATATATATTTTGCATTCATGCATACCTTCCTATTTACCAGTGTATTGCATACAACAGTAGTCAACAAAACACAGTTTGTCTTGTAACGATGTTACTAATACATAATACTAAGCCTACAAATTCTTTAATCAAATGCAGAAATTAAATTGAAGCATTGTGATATCAATTATAAGAAAGGAGAATTGAATGAGAGTATGAACACATTGATTCAAGACTGCTACGTTCATTGCTGGCCTATCTGCAAGAACGTATATTAGTCGTTAAAACAGTAGTCACTTAAATAGTTCTTTTTATTTCCACTATTAAATATGATACTGCTTTTTCTCCACAAGTAGGAATTACGTTTCAGTAACACAGGGCTCCCTATCTGTAGAATATTGATCACCCTGTGGTCACATCACGTGATACACGTATAATTGCGAAAACATGAACTTTTTAACAGTGAGTGAGTGAGATTTGAACGTTAAACACACATCCATTTTATTGAGAGCATTATGAGACATCACAATATAAAAGTCTCTTTATTTGTGTTTGTTACCTACACTATGAATAGAACTAGAGACCTGGGTGCGATACATCACCACAATCGTTTCTAATACATCACTGTCATCTAGTTTGCTTGGATACCTACGGGATCAAGAATAGTTTATCAAAGTACTGAGACCTTAGTAAAAATAGATTATTGGTCAATACGAAGCTATTTGTTCATCATTTTAATAGTCTTATTATCTTTATTTCCTAACATGAATGCTCCTTTTTTATAAGAAACTTTATAAGAAACTAACATATATTTTATAAGAAACACGTTTATAAGAAACGGTTATTTGATATACCAGTATAAGTCACGAGAGTACAATTTTTAATATGCTGTTCAATTCAAATCAATTCATTCAATTCAATCAATTATTCAATTTCAAATTCAACTTCTAACTAACTAATTCAACATCATTACATAACAACAACAACAAACAAACTTTACTTAATTACAATACTACAGTTCAATATTATAGGAAGAAGCAAAAATGAAATAAGAGATATAGTTAATACAAGTCGTATTATTTATCAATGCTGCTTTTTATGACAAGTCAATTGCAACTGGACCAATGGGAAATATGCATTAATGATTAAATCTTTCTACCTTGAGGCTATGTTTAAACATGAGCTTCATGAACTGTAGGCAGACCCCCCAAAATCGTGATTTTCAGCAGTTTTTGTCACCTTTTATCTCTAAAATTGTTTCCTATTGGCCCAAAATGATTCCAGATATGGATTATATGGATAAAAACCTGCAAGGGTACCAAATTTCAGCTAATCTCTATTAGTAATAATTAATATATTGCTTGTTTAAAATGCGAAAAAATCATTTGAATCTGGCATCCTTAAAATGAGGTGAATTTCAAATGCTCATAAATTTATAGGATTACTATATTGATCTGAAATTTTCAATATTTTGTTTGCTCTTTGCAGAAACAGTTTATAGTGAAAATTTGAAGCAAATCTCAAATAGGTCCCAGGAGAACTTTCCAAAAATTGGACGACTTCGCGTGTAATGACCCAGCTGGAAAGGGCTCGGTATGAAAGGCAATTATTTCCCCCTGCCTCCCATAGAAGGGGGTATATGGGGCAGCTCTCCTGCTCTCCAGCATAGGCGCCCCAGAACGTAAGAAAGTCTTACTGTTTCAACCAGGTGCATAAAGCGTAGTAAGAATTTTGTTCCAAATAGGCCTTGCTTACGTATGGATATTTTACTGATTCCCTTTTAGCCAAGTGAGCTACATCTATTTATACAATTTATTGAGGAGTTGTATTCATTCACTAATCATCCTAACCTTGCAGCCAAAACTTCCATATCTGCTTTGCGTATCAACTCTTTGTAATTATTACTTACCACCCCACATACTCACCTCCAAAAAGGATTCCTCCACGTATTGCCTTTTCTATCAATGCTTATGATTTTCTGTCATAGCTTGTATGCACCTGTTTTTTGATACTTATCATTTTCAGACATATTCCATTCTACCCATGTATGGCAGAAGATCACGTGCTCCTTCACAATGACTTGCTACGTCACCATTTTATCTTCCATTTAAATTAACCGCCGTAAGTCCTCGAATAACCCCCCCCCCCCCCC
>WIPJ01000496.1:130402-153087 GCA_018155075.1 Cassiopea andromeda
CTTTCTGCGTCGCTTAATTGACTTGTCAAAGTCCGTATCAAAACTAAATCACCGTGTATCGCTGAATTCAGATACGAGGAAAGACATCCAATGGTGGAAAACATTTTTACCATTATGGAATGGCAGGTACAAAATTCTTGACCCCCGTGCGACGCTTTCTTCCGAACTTAATCTCTTTACAGATGCATCCGGTTCCCTTGGATTTGGAATCTATTTTGAGGGCAGGTGGATTTCTCACGCTTGGCCTCCAGCCTTACAAACGTATTCCATTCAGTGGAAAGAACTGTTCCCTATTTACTTGGCCTGTTTCATCTGGGCACGTTCGCTAGCGGGAAAACGTATCCTTTTTCATTGCGACACTGCGTCTATCGTTGACATTTGGTCCACACAGTCATCTAAATGTCCAAATATAACCAACCTTCTGCGCCACTTATTTTTTATCGCAGCCAAGCATGAATTTTCCATAAATATTACCCACATCCCAGGTCTAGACAACTCTCTAGCTGACTGCCTTTCCCGTTTGCAGGTACAAAGGTTCCGACAAATTGCACCACACGCCGATCGCGACCCTGTCCAGATACCCACGGAAGCCTGGATATTTTAAAGATTGACCTTGCCTTCTTACAATCTCTAGCCCTTGCACCTTCCTCACAAAAAACGTACACCTGCGGTCAAGCATTATATAAAGACTTTTGTTCCCAGTTCAAGCTTTCTCCGTACCCACTTTCAGAGAGAACTTTGCGTCTGTTTGTAACCTTTCTAGCCCGGTCCATGAGTTTTTCGTCTATCAAGACATACTTAGCAGCCATTCGCTATAAGAATATAACCCTCGGATTCTCAGCAGACTTTCAAGACATGCCCCTGCTACATTTATTACTAAAGGGTATCAAGCGCTCAAAAGGTGACCTTGTCCGCCCCCTGCGTCTTCCCATCACATTGCCCATCATAAAACATTTGAAAGAGGCCCTTCGCAGTTCTAAATACAATGAGCAAGACAAATTAATGCTTTGGGCAGCATTTACAACAGCCTTTTTCGGATTCCTACGTTCCTCGGAATTTTGCTCTCAATCCTCAGCCACATTCGATCAGCAATCTACCCTCTTAGTTTCCGATATTTCTCACGCTCCGAATGGTTTCCTCATCCGCATCAAAGTTTCCAAAACTGACCCATTCCGTCGCGGGCACTCGATTCGCCTCGCTGCCTCTGGGATGTCAATCTGCCCTGTTCGCGCCTTAAAGAATTACATGCCATACTGCAATCAACCCTCACTACCATTATTTACATTTGCTAACAAAATATACCTAACTAGATGCTCTATATCAAATATCTTAGAAGAGCTGCTGTCCGGTTCCCCCTTTGAAGGTCACTATACGTCCCACAGCTTTCGAATCGGAGCCGCAAGCACCGCCGCTGCTGCTGGTGTCCCGGATTGGCTTATCAAGGTCCTAGGACGATGGTCTAGTGACTGCTATCAACGTTATATCAGGACTCCAGCAAACCTTATTGATAAGGTATTCCGTCAATTAGTTACCTCTCCTAATACTCAGCCCCATAGCTGGGTACCTTAAAAGAAGTTAGGGGGCATGTGGTAGTCTTGGGCGGTACTTTGGCGGCATGGCCACAATTTGTGGCACTTAATTAGTATTGCGTTCCGTCCGTATTAATATTCCTTAATAATAGGGAATTAGGCATGCTAGCAGACCCCTTTCACACTGCAGAGGCAAATTCTGCAACGTTAGGGCCACCAGCTAGCCATGCAAATTTAGGTTATCCTAGACCGACCCCTTTCACACTGCAACCAAAGAATTGTTGCAACGTCAGGGCCACCGGTCATAAGAGTGAACTTAGTGTATACTAATGGATATATATTTGCAATTTATACGACCCCAAGTACTGCCACATGCATTGTCTTCTCTGTAGTCTTCCTTTCATATTGTAGTTGGCCGAACTGAGTTAATTGTGCAGCTACGCGGGTAGCTGCGGTTAACGCAGGAGGCCAACCAGTGCTAGTATATATTCAGCTACTCCCTCCTTGAAGAGCCTCTTTCTTCGCGTGTGCACAGCTCAAGCTCAGGTTATCATAGTTAGTCCGTTTGTGATATTTCGTCCCCCATCCCACCCTGCCCCGATACAATTACCCTCTAGGGTCGTATTTAAACAGTTCATAACTAACATGGCCACAATTTGTGGCACTTAATTAGTATTGCGTTCCGTCCGTATTAATATTCCTTAATAATAGGGAATTAGGCATGCTAGCAGACCCCTTTCACACTGCAGAGGCAAATTCTGCAACGTTAGGGCCACCAGCTAGCCATGCAAATTTAGGTTATCCTAGACCGACCCCTTTCACACTGCAACCAAAGAATTGTTGCAACGTCAGGGCCACCGGTCATAAGAGTGAACTTAGTGTATACTAATGGATATATATTTGCAATTTATACGACCCCAAGTACTGCCACATGCATTGTCTTCTCTGTAGTCTTCCTTTCATATTGTAGTTGGCCGAACTGAGTTAATAAAAGTTAAGAAAAATTTAAGAAAACCTCAGGCTCAATTTCGAGAAAAGTTAAGAAAATTGAGGCTCAGGCAAAATAATGATTTTCTTATTAAAAACAACGTGTATTTTACGAACATTTTAAAAACTTAGTTTTATTACTCTTAACGTGTTTTTCATGTCTCTTTTCCGAAAAAACCTCGAAAATAAGCCGATTTAAAAAATAGGCTGAAAAAGTTCATTTCAGAAAAAAAATAAGCCGCGGCCTATTTTCGAGGAAGTACGGTACTGGCAATAACTATCTGGTAATGCTGCCAATTTTTAGCTGGCAGTTCATGATAGTTTGTGATGTCATGATTTCTATCACAATGTCGACCACCATTCACCACAACTTTTACTTTTGCTTTTTTAATGTCTTTTGTTATAAATTTGAATTACATTTGTTTTTGGTCTCCTTTTGGAATCTTTGAAGCGTGGTCAAGCATGGAGACGATGCTTCCTCATTTCATGTAAACAATACGTAATTTTAATAATAATCCATTTTCTTTTGTCCAGCCACCGTTTGGTGCTCTTCACTTCCTTTTTGAGTAAGTAGACAATATCTAATGTTGTGGCCTAGGGTTATTTGAGGTTTGTAATTCTCATTCGTAAGCCTACCATAACTAATTGCCTTCAAAAGAATTCATATTCCGCAATTCAAACTTCCTAAATGTTGGCGTGTGAACATTAATTTGAACACCAGTGTTTCGTTGGCATGACATGTTTAGGATGATGTGAAATACAAATTCACTTTACGTTTATTCTACAGCTTCAGAATGAATAGAATGCTCGAAAAATTCGGGAAGAAGCGAGTTCAGTATAAGAAGCGAGAAGCATCGTTTAATATTAAAGCCATGGGCCTAACTGGGAGGTCTATTGCTGACTTTCAGGAAGAGGAGGTGCGTGGAGCTGTAGATGAACTTGTAAAGATTTGGAATAAAGAAGACTCTTTATCTGTCGTATTGACAATATCTGCGAGTAAAGGTATATCAGTGAAAGACAAGAAAGGCAACGAACTACTCTGGTATAAAATTTACAATGTTGCTAATTGCACAGTAGATGATAGCCACCCAGATGTATTCCTATTCGTTGCAAGGCAACGTGACAGTACCACCAATTGCCATGCATTCTATTGCAGCGACCATTTACAAGCTGAGGCAATTTCTCTATCAATGTCCAATGCATTCCACAAAGCATTTGAAGCTTGGATGGAACATAACGCAACTACCTCAGGCAATCGTGATGGGATAGACCAATACGATGAACAAAGTGATAATGTGTTTGTGAGTGATGAAGCTATTGGCAGTGGATTACCTGATCGTGGAGAAGAGGAGAATGATGTCATAGAATATTGTGCTCCATCCGAAAGAAATGCTCAAGATGGTAGAAGACCGAGCACTATGAGCGAAGCATCCACATTCAGTTTCGGGAGTCAAGCAGACGAGGCTTTCGGTGCCCTCATTTCTGTTGCTGAGGAGGATGTGGACTGGCAAAGTCAATCAAGAGCTTCATTGCTGAAAAGAAATAGCCATGACTGGGAAAGTTTTGAATGCTGAATAAAAAATTGCCAAGGGATAGAGCAGCTGCTTAAATACTGTTGAAATAGGATTCTTCACGATGCACGCTTTTTTATAAGAAACAAACTCTCTGGCTTCAGCTTGGCTGTTTCTTAATTTTTCCTCAAATCCAGCTTTAAATGTTTCTTAGATTTTTACTAAATTTAAAAAATTTCCCATGACAATAACAACCTAGCTTGGGAAAATGTGATGCAAGAAAAAGGATACCCAAGTTTTGTGAAGCATGCAGTGGATGCTGACTTTACTTTCTTGCTAGTTTGATAAAAAATTCACTAGTATAACAGTTTTGCAAGTTATTATTTGAAACTCAGCCTACCTATGTTTCTTAATTTTGCCTAATTTCATATAGAAATGTTTCTTATAAAAAACGTGCATTTAATGAAGTACAATATGTACAGAAGTGTTGCTTTTTGTGCAAGGGGTGCCGGTAATGCATTGCTATACCACAACACCGGACAAAATTTTAACATCGTTAATGACCTTCATCATAAGAAACTTTACCACTCCTTTTAGAGCAGAGATGCTATCCTGTAAAATGGGAATGGGGTTGTTCTCTAGTAGGTATATACTGATCATGCTCTTGATCACTCCCATTGTGTATTTGTTAAAATTTTGTGTCTGTCCCTGTTGTGTATATACAATTTATGAAAGCAAAAGTAGATTTAAGTAAAAATAGTAAATTGCACAATTAATGCAATTTCCCAACGATTGTAATTTTGCTTATAGGGAATGCTTGTGTATAGATGTTCAACATTTTTCTTTATTAGTATCAAAGTTTAGATGGAGGGGGGTTTGAAAAAACAGCACCTTTGTTGAAGGGCTCCCCTTTTTAAAGAATTTGAAAATGATAAAAAATAAAACACATATCACAATCACTTTCTTATAAAGACTATCAAGTGCAATCCAAGCTTGGAATGGACTGAGCCCCCAAGAACTTGTTCTAGAAAGGGGGCTTGGCTCCCTTTACGGTACTCTTGCTTAACCTTCAAAAGTTTAGTCTCTCACCATGCCCATTTAAACACAGTTTAGTCCTATTTGGTCTGAGTTTGCTAGCTAGGGACGTGGCCTGGGTTGCAAAAGTGGAAGGGGCCATAAATGAAAATCGTCTGCCCACATTCTCTACTTCTCTGATGATGTGCTACTACCCCCCACCCTTAATTTTTTTCATCAATGGTATAGAAATCCTTAGCACCATCGTGGCAAAAGTAGGGGCATTTGCTCCTCATACCCCGTAGCCACGTCACCGTTGCTAGCTATGCCCCAGTAAAGTTCAAGCTAACGTCACGAAGTGTATAAAGAACGCTTGTATTCTAAGCTGTTGACAGGTTTCATGTACTGTATTTTGCTTTGTATAAGACGTACCTTCTTCAGATTTTTGTTGGCTCCATTTGAGGGTGTGTCTTATGCATGGTGGCATTGTCTGTCCTATCGTTATTTTGATTTGAATTTTGCGGTGAGCGACGAGGAGCAGTTGGTAATGTTATCCAAATGCGACTATAAGAACCTGTTTGATGAAAAGCATTGCAAACAAGACTTTTGTAGGTTTTCAAACCCTACATACGAAATAGTTTACTTTACTATAAACATTACTGATTGAAAGAATGCTCCTCCACCGAGTTAGTTTCTATAGTTCTCTCGAGTTTATTCTTTCATGGAACTTACCACACTTTGCAAGAAATGAAAAAGGGGTTGGTTTATACACGGTAAGACACAGTATTTTCTCAGAATTCAATCATGGAATCAAGGGTGTGTCTTGTACACGGATACGTCATATACACCGCTAAATACGGTACATTTAACTGGAAATTTCTACTTGTCGGTTCCTATATGGTGCTTTGTGCTATACAGAACAGGATTTAGATAGCCAGATGAAAACATACTCTTGGCTATGAATAGACAAAATGTTGATAATTTTCCAAACCACCAGACTCCAAATCTTTTGGCGAGCGATCGTTCTAATGTTAGACAGATGAAGAACTAGGCCATGATAATCTTGACATCTAGTTGACATCTGACGGTACCAAATTGATCCAGGATGCCAAAAAATTACCTTCGCAAGTCTGGACAGATGTTAGAAAATCCAGAGATTTCTAGTAAAACTTACTGGTCACTAATTAATTCCGTTCTTAGTAAGGCTAAACTTACCTACCTCCCCTTGTAGAAAATGGGTTCTTCATAACAGATTTTGCTGAAAAAGTACAGATATTTAATGATTATTTTAAACTTTAATATAAAACAATCGAAAATGGTAGTGAGATTCCACAAGATACCCCTGAAGCTTCTTCTATGATATGCGATTTTGAAATTTCGGAGCAAAAGATCCTGAATGTCATAAGATCACTCAACCCTAACAAAGCACATGGCTGGGATGAGATTTCAATAAGAATGATAAAACTAAGCGATAAGTGACTAGTTACTCCCCTTAAGATTATATTTACAAGCTGTCTGAAACGAGATGTATTTCCTGGAATTTGGAAATGTGCAAATATGGTATTGCGAAATCCTGCAGTACCCGCGCGTACCTTCGTAGTTCAGATATCTGTTTAGAACTTTTGACAGGTCTCATAAAAACCTCTTTTTTAATTCGAGACTTCAATCTAGAACTTTCGAATGAACGTACTATATAGCGTGATGCAACATGTGGTTGTAGAGTTAAAATTTCGTCGGGTCGATTCCATGAGTATTGATAACTGAAACTGAGCCTTGTTTTATTCTGAAGTATAATCCTCTAACAAGTATCCAGAGAAAAGATAGAGAACTTCATGTTCCTTAATATGTGGTGTCAGTTCATAAAAAAAATGAAAAAGCATGAAGAGTAACTATCGTCCTATTTCTCTACTGCCAATATTTGGAAAGATCCTTGAAAAACCTATGTACGATTCCCTAACAAGTGTCCAGAGAAAAGATAGAGAACTTCATGTTCCTTAATATGTGGTGTCAGTTCATAAAAAAAATGAAAAAGCATGAAAAGTAACTATCGTCCTATTTCTCTACTGCCAATATTTGGAAAGATCTTTGAAAAACTTATGTACGATTCCCTATATGCACACTATGCATCCTGTGACATACTGGACCCCAATCAATCAGCATTTCGTCCTTGCGATTCAACAATCAATCAACTTCTTTCCATAATACATGCAATATTCAAAGCATTTTATTGTAATCCTCATCTTGATGTTCGCGCCCCGTGTTTCTTGACATATCTAAAGCAATTGATAATATATGGCATGATGGTCTTATTTATAAACTTGAAAAATGTGGCGTTTCAGGACCATTTCTTTCCTTATTGCAAGTTTTCTTACGGATCGAAAACAGCGAACTGTTCTAAACGGTCAGTGTTCTGGTGGGGATATACTTTGGCAGGTGTATCTCAGGGTTCAATTTTAGGTCCAGTATTGTTTCTTGTGTATATAAACGATCTCACTACTAACTTGAAATGCAATTTAAAACTTTATGCTGATGACACATCCTTATTTACAGTTGTCCAAGATCCTTATTCAGCTGCAATGGGCCGCACATATAAGTGAACCATCTTATCTGTGAAATTTGTTATAAGCGCGCTCCCTCGTGCAAAACAGCATATTTGCGAGCGACTCTTTCTTTATCCAAATGTAAACATCAAGAACAGAACTGACAGAGAGAGAGAGAGATGCTTCATAGTTGTTTTACATCCAGTCTTTAATTCATAACATGTTACTTTTGGTTCAGCAAGGTGACTTTAAGTCTCTACCATTATATTATAATATAGTATATTATATTATAGTATATTATATTATATTATATTATATTATATTATATTATATTATATTATATTATATTATATTATATTATATTATATTATATTATACTATATGTAGTATACTATATTATTAAACCTGAGTGATTGTTTCGTTTGTACTCTCTCTACATCTCTTATGTCCTCTAATATAACTTACTCTATGACGAATTCGGATGATTTAGCTCGGAAGATGTTACTAATCGCAAATATACGCCTGGGTACTGTCTTACTCTACCAATTCATTCGATGCAGAAGTTACTTTTTCGGATACTAAACAGTTTATGTCATACAATGCCTGGGAACAAAACGTGAGCCAACGAGACTTCGCCTGTAGCGCACAATACAAAATACAAACCGATCTTGTCCTCTCCATTCTTTCTCAAGTACTGAGAGTCCGATCCTAAACTCAACAGCAATGGTGCCCACGCGAAAATAGATTCAAATGCTTTCTCAAGCCACCTGAAATCTAGCTTATACGTCCTACGTTAGTTCCTAACTTATGCAAACATGATACAAAAATCTAGATCCACAATTAACAGTATTACACTCGAATAAGCGCACCTCTCAAATAAATGCACCCTTAGAAATTGAAAAAATTTAGTATGCGCACCGTACGGTTAATCGAATACCTCTGGTATGCTTTGAATTTGAAGAAAAGAAAGCACGTTTTATTTTTCGATAAATGTATGCATGGAACTTTTGTGGCTCAGTTCTTTCAAAAACGTTGAAAGCCACTGGTATATTCTTACTGCCAGAAATTATTGAGAAATTTAAATGAGGGAGTTTACTTGATCTATGATCCAGTCCTTAAGTTAATGAGGATAGAAAAGAAAACAAGATGATCTAAAATATTTACAAAGTATTTCCTCGAGATGGTGGTTCAGACTAGTGTTGAGGTACGAGATATAGCAATTACAGGCTCCCTACTTTCTAGGAGCGCTTTTTCAAGCTGCAACCAGGGACGGCTGCATAGAAAAGAGGCAGGGGCAAGATTTATAAAAAAGGCATCAAAGATACTATTTCAACCTCATACCATTTATTAACCTATTTCGTAATAATTATTTATTAAAGGGCGCATGAAGCAATTCTGAACAAAAGTGGACAGGCTCCCAAATGGGCACCTTGATAATAGGCCTCCGCAAAACAACATCGTTCAGACTAGTACAGTAGGTTGCTTCTTTTGTCAACAATCGCTATTCTTGGAGGGCTTATGAAAACGTTTGTTTAGCATAAAGAGATTTTATATGATTCTCTCATAACCGGTGTCTAATCAAAGGGCTCAACATGGTTGGATTCAGAGGAGAATTGCTAATGTTAGGGTACCCAGATGACAGGAAAAGGCAATTTTGGGAGCATTTGTTGTACATAGAGTACATATTGAATATCCAAATGTCTTCTCTCAAAAGGACAAATCTTGTCCTTCCCTCGACCTCGCTACCCTCGTACTGCAGGAGTCCTTGGCTATAGCAAGTAGAAGTCACAAAAAAATAAACCTGGGAATCTTTTAACATAGTCAATACTGGGACATTGGTCCAAGGGGCACTTTAACTGGAACAACAAAAAAACAAAATTTAAGACTTTTGGTCCAATAGCTTTGACTTTATGTAGCTTGTATAAATTAATTTTTATGAATATGGATTTCTTGATAATTATTATGGATGTTTAGGGGATCAAAAGGCACACAAACGGAACTATAAGCTTCAGGTGTGCAATTAGGAACTTTCGAGGGGAGGGGTCCAATCCACGAAAAGCAGCACACAAAAACATAGTACCACACCATGAGAAAGCGGCAACATTCTTTTGACATACTTAGAAGCTTTTTTCGTCCGACATTCATCAGAGTATGAAAACGTTGGATAATGACCTACTTCATGCTCTGATGAGTGTCTGACGAAAAATGCTTTTAAGTATGCCAAAAGGATGTTGCCGCCTTTTCGTGCTGTGGTAAAGTTCTGTAGTATCAACAGACTATTTAAACATTGTAAAGAAGATGCAGTCATCAAATACAGCCTTACAGATTCATAAGGTGGTGAAATACTCTGGGAGGTTTACTGAAATCGTAGCTTGTGAAAGCTAATGATTCTTGTTGCTATTTGCTATCACGGTAGAGAGTAAAAATGAAGGGTAGGGAGAAATGCCCCCGAAAAATTTTTGGGATCACGCCTTTTCTATGTTAGAGAAACGCCCTTTTTGAATCGAGGGGCACTGCAAAAAGGGAACCTTTGTTCTTTTCCTGAAAGGGGCAGGTGTCTAGACTCCATATCCCTCCCCTAGTTGCGTGGCTGAGCTTGGCCAAGTAGTCAAGTTACCTTGACAGATGCTCTGAAATAAGAACCTTATGATGACAAACGTCTTCAATACAATTCACATTTGCAAAACCCCAGAAAGTAATTGCAATATTTTAATGACACTCATTATTGACAGTCATTATAGTGATGTCCTGAATTACATCAAACAGATTTATGCAATTTAAGCAATCAGCAGGCCAAAATCATAATGCATGCATCAGTTACATTCAAAGATGGGTTGTTTCAGTTACAGCATTCGTATCTATCTTCTTCTTTAGCATTGGACTTCCAATATTTCTGGAGCATCTAGCATTGCATTTTGCGAGCGTGCTCTTGTGGTATCCAAAACATATAAAGACCAGAACACCCTCCAAAGAAACAATTCCAGTAAAAACAAATGGAAGTATAGAAGTACTTGTGAGACTGTCAACAAAGCCAAAAAACCAACCCAGTCCAAACAGGACTGAAAGCTTCAATGTTAAAACACTGATAACGACTTTCTTTCTCGAGGTCGATCGACGACTGCTGCTACCAGATAAAGCCTTTGTACTTCGCTTTTGTTGTCGATATATTCGTACCAAGGTTACAATCATTAGAGCAGTGTTAAATACCAATGACAATGCCACTGGAAAAATGAAAGAGAACACGTTTGCCCAAAACTTTCCAATGAAGCACCTTCCTTGGTATCCATATCCAGAGTAGTCATTTGCTGGAATTCCCAGGAAAACACAAACCAATACTACAGCAGTTGATAAAAACAATGCTGTGATGAAATACTTTATATACTGTTTTCTTGATCTTGAGTTGACGAGCTGTGTGCTACGAAATGTCTTATAGATATCGAAAGATATGATAGACATCCATGAAAAACTACACAACAGAGTCCAGTGCAGAAGAATGCCTCCAGCCTTGCAAAATTGCTTGTTCGAGCTTGAGAAAGTTACGAGCAATTGTATCAAATGAGACAAAAGTAGGAAAAATGCCAGACTCAAAATGCTTTTGTCAAAAAGCGATAGCTGATTTTTATAAATGAAGTACTCAGCAAATAGCAACAGCGTGGCTATGATGCTGCAAGAGTTCCCAATTATGTTCAATAGTCGCAAGCTGTTGTGGTTGATCTTATTTGGATTCTGTTCTAGTCGTAAAGTAAGGTTGCTTGTTTTGTTAGAGCCCTTGCCTAGCGTAATGATACATTGGTGCCTTTCTTTTACATAAATTCCATTACGTTCCCTGCATTTCCTTTCGAAAGAAACAATCGCTGTTTTGACTGCAAGTTTTATGGCAAGAAAGAAGTAACTGCTTGGTAAATCTTGGATTGGATCTGACGGTAGAACAGCTAGTCCAGAGAAAGGAGTAGTAGGGACAGGTGCATTTGTGGGGGGTGGTCCACTAAAAGAAGGTGGCATTGAAGCTAGAGGGACAGTTGTCAGCAAATCTGTTGGATTTGACATTGAAAAAGGTCTTGATTGACTTGTCGATGATATTTTCGGCCACTTTGTTGGCATAAGACTGGAAGTGACAGCTGAATCGTTTCTTGAACCATTAATTGCCTCAGTTGTGAGTTCAGTTGACATATCATTAGTTTGAATTGTGTTGTGTAAAGCTGTGCCTGTTATCAACTTTGTTGAAGGAAGAGTGGTATCTACTACCATTCTTGCATGCCTCAAAACTGTTTGGGTGGCAGAAGTCGACGTGACACTTTCATCGATATTCTCGCACAAGTCAGAGATAGATGCATTTGTTGTTTCAGTAATGTTTTGGTCAACAAAGCAAGAGCTCGAAATATTGGCTGATTGATCGAGACAAGTATCTGTTGAATTATTGACTGCAGACTTAGCAACATTGCAAATATAGTTCTCATCAAGGGTCGTAGTTGTGTTGTATGAAATCGTTTGATTCACGATTTGTGAGACAATTGAATGAAATTCGGGATACCTTTGAAGCAAAGGCAACAGTACTGTGTCATTTCCCAAGATATTACGAACCATTGCTGTTAGATCCTCTGTTCTCAGAACACCATCATCAGCAAACACAGCTGCAGCATAGCAGCCAACAGTCCAGCATATTGCAAGTACGAGTAATGGATGTTTTTCTAGATTCATAATCTTCCCGATCATTCAACAACCAGAAGTTGCCTAATGTTTATTCCCTGCTATTGCGTCCAGAACGCAAATGAAAGACAGCTATTGATGCAGTGCACTGTAATGTAATTAAAGGTCTGAGGACAACGAACATGCAATATTTATCATAACTGGGCAAACAGCTATGCGCACTGTCTTTGTTTACGTGCACAGTTCTATCACCTGAGAGCGTGAATCAGCGTCATTACAGTCTTCTTTGAAAAACTAAGTGCTTTTAATTATTAAGTGGCAAGCATATCAAAGGATGGATTATTGTGTGACGCATCTCAGTAACCTGTTCAGTGTATTCAGATACACCAACGACACCAGCCAGTGGCGGCACTAGGAATTTACCGACGGGGGGTTGACTAATGCACAAGGGGGGCTAAAACATCTGTAGCAGCGTAGACACCATTTATAAAAATCAATTGTATAGGAAAATGAAGCTGAAGAGACTAAAACCTTTAAGAAGTTTTGATGAAATGTCAAGGCTCAAGTCCCAAAATTCAGTTCTGTTATCTAAATTATGAATATAATAACTTTGGTGAACAACATTAAGTAAACAACTTTTATCCACTAAACACCTGAACTGAAGCTTCTAGGTAACACGTATTTCTTTATGATCATGTCTTGATTAGCCATACCATGTAGAAACATGAAGAACGAATTGCTTAGACACCTAAGGCACACTTAAATTAGCTATAACAGCATGTAGGAAGCTCCTGATTTCTCTCAAAAGTTTTCGAGATCAGTACTTGTTATAAGTATAAATTGGCATTTTGGCTTTCTCTTTGTTTGATTTTTACCTATGGTCGCATTGTCAAAGGTGAGCATAGCTCAGTGGCATAACAAAACACTAGGGGTCTTAGGAGTTCAGTAGGATTGGGGGTCAATCTTATTTTCTTCCCAAATAATACAAAATGCCTATGTCTTGGAAATCTCAGAAAGGCCCCGGTCAGAGCCTAGAAAGTTTGGGGGCCCTTGGGAGTTGTTCCAACCTACGGTGGTTACGCGACTCGCCAAGCTTTTTGGTCGCTACCAAGGCTGCTAACTTGGCTTTTTACATGCCAAATTTAGAGATGCTTGTCTTTTTAGCCTATTTTTTGCTCTTTTCTTCCAATTCAGTAACTGAAAAATATTGAATAAAGCTTTATTCTCTTTTTGTAACGACTACCTAGTTTTTCGATATTCTTGATTTAATGTTCAACATTCCTAATTTTTTCTGTGTACATTCATAAGTGTCAAAGGTGTAAGGACACAACCAGGGATGCTTTCTAAAAATTTTAAAAAGGGGGCTCTAGGTGCAATGTCAGAAAGTGGGTGTGGCTCATTTGCAGCCACAGCCATATTTTTGAAGATGGAGACATAATAATGTAGTTTAATTGGGATATGATATAGCCAACATCTACAAAGATCTCAATAGCCATATAGTACTGAAGAAATTCATCATAGCAATACCATACAAAACATTGGAAGCAAGGTCAATGCGCTTTGAAAAGCAAGATTGATACAAAAGGTTGGGAGGGGATGCTAAGCCCCCCAAAATGAGCATCAATTTTAACAAGGGGGCTCCGCCCCCTGAGCCCCCTAGAAATCACTAATGGACACGACTTTATATCCATGAACATCAAAGGGCATAATGCAAATCTTTGCTGATGTCTTAACCGAAATATTTATCCAGATATCGCATGTAACCGCATCTGGATATATATTTCGGTTAGCTTTTAGGTCACTATCCGCCGTTTTCATATTCTGATGAGTGTCGGACGAAAAAAGCTTTTAAGTGTGTCAAAAGAATGTTGCCGCTTTTTCGTGCTGTAGTAAAGTTCTGTGGTACCAACAGACTATTTACGTGTTAAGAAATTCTTAACTATGAATGAGTTTGAGCCTTAATGATCTTATAGCCTATATTTGAAAACAAGAGTGAACTCAACCTTGTGGTAGCAGTGTGATTCACATGAAAATGGATTTGTAAACATGCAAATCATTTTAGTGCATAAGCAGCCTATCGATATCTTCACATTTGTAAAATGACAAATATGTTGAAACAATAATAAAGAATGTGTTCATTTGGCACTTTCTTGGTTCTTTTGCTAATATTTTTCAAAATTCCATCTTTTTGGCACTTTTTTTGCAAAAATATTTTGGCTTTATTTGACCTTTTTCCTCATACTATTTGGCTTTAAGCATGTGTGGTCATCTACCAGCCTTTGTCACCACAAGCTAGCCTAGTAACTCCAAAGAAAATACAACAAATTTAATACCTCATTTTTATATTCAAAATGTAAAAGATAGAATATAATTTCGAGTTTGAAAGGTAGAAAAACCAGAATATACCGCGTTAGTCACTTTTTCTAGTGAAAGTTAAAAAAGTTAATCCTCAAGTTCGGGAAACATAAGATAACTGAGGTGCAGGGAAAAAAGTGGTTTTCTTGTCAGACAACGTGTAAAATATAACAAAATATAATATAACATAATTGTATGTAACATAGTATACGTAAATATAATAAAATAATAAATAATAAATCAATAAAAAAATAAATAATAAATAATAATTATTGTGACTTTCGTTTATGGGTTGGTGTTGATAAGAACTTCTTCAGACAAATTCGAAAGAATTAGGAATTTGAGTTAAGAATTGGTACTCTCTGAAGAATCGGAACTCAACAGAATTAGATCTCACGAAATGATAGTTTATACAGTAAGAATTTATACTTGATCGGACTTGCAGAGCATTTGTAATGGCAAGGTCGAAAACCAATTAGCATGAAAAATCAATAACTTTCAAAGAAGAACTTGCATGTCGATATTTTTTTACATAAATATAGTTTTTTGCAATTATATTTTATACATCCCTTTTCTATATATAATCGAATCTCCTAAATTATTTTCAACCATTTCGTTAATTTTTTCCACTAGTCAGACAGTGGAAAATTCAACAGCTTCAAGAATTTAAGAAGCATTTAAGAAACACCAAGGCTGGACAAAATATTAAAAAACGTTTAGGCTGAAGGCCGAAGGCTTGCTTCTCATGAAGCCAGCTTTCAAATAATAGGGGGGGGGGGCAAATCAAATCAAATCAATTCAATGAGCAAAGATGTTGAATTATATGTACAAGACAACATATAGGGCTCTCTAGTAGTTAAACTAATCGAGAGAGAGCCCACTCTCCTCTTAAAAACCCAAGGGAAAAGAATAAATATTGATTTTGTACAACAGAAACGAACATGATGTTATAATATAATAATAAAAACAACCAAAAACCATAGAACCTCCAAAGAACAAATTCATACTGGGGGATGTATTATTGATTATAGCAAGTTATTGGAATTTCTAATAGGAAATGGAATAATTATTTATTAAGAATTTCCCCAGTCTTGATTTGACTGATATAAGATTAGTTGACAATTTGATGAAAAAATAATGTTATCCCAAAAGCTAGTACTGTAGCACTTCATTGACCTTTAGACCATAAAAAAAAGTATTTCTTGAAAATGGGTAAAAGTGACCTCCAAGAGTTTGGCGTGTTCTATGGAAATGAATTGTATTGTTGAACTGAAAATGATTGTGAAAATGGAAAGAGAAAGATAATTGAATGATCTAAAAATAAATTTAAGAATATCCTGATGAATCACATCCTTTAGTTTGAGAGCTTTCATTGAAGCAAATACTGGGAATGAAGGAAATGTGAAAGCTTGAAAGGGGATAAACCTCAATACCATTTTATCAATTAGGAAGAGTGGCTCTAGATAGGAGTCAAATGAGAGATCCCAGATTGTTACACCATAGGAAAGAAATGAAGAGAAAATGGAATAATAAAAGGTTTTCAAAACATCCAGGGTCTCTGAACTTCAAGAAGATACCAGATGTTCTTGAGAGTTTCTATGTTGCTTCTGCGGTATGATATCTCCAGGAAACGTTTTCATTTATTATAAGGCCTAAAAATCTAACATACCCAGACCTAGACACAGGTTTCTTTCCAAATTTTTTTATTTACATGATCCATGGGACACTTTCTAGTGGAGCAAAATATAATAAAATTTGTTTTCTTAATGTTAAGTGCTATTTTGCTTACTTCAAGCCAAGATTTCACTTTCAAGAGTTCCCTGTCAAGTACGTGATTGAAAGCTTTTGTCATCAGATTCATAATAAGTATTAGCATCATCTGCAAATAAGAAAAAGGTAAACATTTAGATACATTAGACAAGTCATTAATATAGGTTATAAATAGTAAGGGCCCAGACACAGAGACTTGAGGAATTCCACAAGTTATTTCCCCACAAATAGTAACCATTAATATAAATAAACTGTTGTAAGCTAGTCAGGTATAGTTCAAACCAATTAAGTGCAATGCCTCTCACACCATAGTAATAGAAAAGTATTTGATGGTTAACATTGCTAAGAGCTTTCTGTATATCTAAGAAACTTCCACATCCGATTCTATCAGAGTCAAGGGCAAATTTAACTCTTTCAGTTGTACCAATTATACAAGGAACAGAATGATACTGAGAACTCTTATCAGAAATCACCACTTCCTTATATTTGCTACTATTTGGCAAATGCTTTTTGTAGTGCCATGCATGCAGGGAAGGGGGTCTGGTGAGGTGATGCCATCCTAGAGCTGTAAAGAGGGGAGCTGTATTGTAGGAAATATATTGACCACACCCTTGACCAAGACCTATTTTTCTAAATGCTGGCAATTATTTGTTTACTACTGCTGTAATTACTAAACGAAGAAGAAAGACAGCTTAGAGTTGTAGCATTCTTTTTCTATTGATAGGAGCTTACCTGTCCTCTCTCCTCCTTCCCCAGTGTATGGTTATGAACTTTTCCAGTATAGCAAATTTTTTATTAAAGGGGGGCTGCGCCTCCCAAAAGTTCTCATAATTTTAGCAAGGGTGGCTAAGCCCTTATGAGCCCCCTTTTATGACACGACTGGTCTGGGGGATTGCCCCATATAAAATTCTGCTATTATATCCCCCCACAACACTGGAAAATGACCCTTTGCAAACGTAAGTAAAGTGGCATTAGAATGCTTCAATTTATGATCTTTGAGAAATATGCGGAGAAGACGGCAACAAGATATTGAAAATGATCAAAGTTCAAAACCACAATATGTGCAACTTACACACATACTTGGACAGAAGTCATTATGCTAGTTATAGATGTTACAGAGAAGAGTACCTCTATATATAACCTCAGTAAGTTATTGGGTAACAATGACCCTCTGCCCTCACTGAAAGTGAAATATTTTGATTGGCCAATATTCGATTTTTACTTTTCTGTGCAACTTTATTGCTCCCCCGATGTAAAAGCTAGTTCCTATGCTCCTCCGCCGATGCACTAGTGCTCAGCAAAATATCACGTGCAGAAATGAAGGTACTTGTCTCAAAGTACTTAGCACAGGTTTGGAAAATTCCTCCAGGCTAAACAAGCGAGAGGGATAGGAATAAGCAGGACAGGCCCATAGCCATGGGGTGGCATCATGGGGGTGGCAAATGCCACCCCTTGGTAACAGGACGCCATCTCTTTCCCACCCCTGGGAAAATATTTGTGCAATTCATTTTGCTAATTTTTCTTTGTAGCTAAAAAGAGATCTCATGAAATGTCAATTGAGCTAAATCTTCGTCTTGTGGCATGCTAAGAACTTCATTCTTTTTTGATAGCATAAAGCAGGGGTCTCCAAAGTACGGCCCGCGAAGGGTTTTAATCCGGCCCGCCGAGCTCTCCTTCAAAATTATAAAACAAATGTCGAAAGACAGGCCTTGCCGAAATCATACAAAAACAAATATACTTTATAACCAGTGATCTGTGAATATTGTTCCGTCGTCTTATATAGTCTTATTGTCGAGGAAAATTTGTCGTCCTTTGGTAAAACTGTTAGCTCAAGGAAAAAAAGGAAAAATTGATTCTGAGTGTCGAGTTTTTAAGGAACAATGGAACATAGACTATTTTGTCACAGAGTCAAACAACAAGGTACTCTGCGTTATATGCAACGACACAATTGCAGTACTTAAAGAGTACAACATTCGCAGACATTATGAAACAAAGCATTCATCACAGTACTGCCAATTCACTGGACAGCTACGTAAAGAGAAATTTGACAAATTAAAGAACAATTTATCATCAATGCAGTTTATTTTCAAGAAGAAGGCTATGGAAAATGAGGCAGCAACAAGAGCAAGCTTCCATGTTGCTCACCTTTTGGCGAAGAAAGGTAAGCCATTTACAGAAGGTGAACTTATTAAACAGTGCTTAAATGAGGTAGCTAAGGAAATGTGTCCAGAAAAAGTAGATTTATTTTCCGCAATTAGTCTTTCTGCGAATACTGTTGCTCGTAGGGTTGAAAATATTGAAAGAAATATTAAATCACAGCTGAAAGACAAAGCCGGCAAGTTTGTATGCTTTTCTGTTGCACTTGATGAGCCAGTTGATGTATCAGACACATCCAAACTGTTATTGTTCATTAGAGGAATAAATGCTAATTTTGAGATTACTGAGGAACTTGCATCTGTGCACAGCATGCATGGAACAACAACAGGCATAGATATTTTTAGAGAAGTGCAAAAGTCAGTGGCTGAGTATAATTTGGAATGGGAAAAACTAAAATGTATAACAACAAATGGTGGCAGAAATATGTGAGGAACCAAAAAGGGCTTAGTTGGGCAAATTAACAAAGCAGTTGAGAATTCCGGTGGATTGACACCTTTGGTAATACATTGTATTCTTCATCAGCAAGCACTGTGTGGAAAGTATCTTGATTTATCATCTGTATTAGACCCTGTGACTTCCATTGTTAACTACATAAGATCTCATGGACTCAAACATCGCCAATTTCGTGATTGTTTGGAGGAAATGGATGCTGAGTTTCCAGACCTACCTTACCATACTTCAATAAGATGGCTTAGCTATGGAAAATTTCTGTCTAGATTTTTTGAGCTTCGAACTGAAATTGAAATATGTTTAAATGAGAGAAACCATTCACAGGTGTTGCTCAAAGACAGTGAATGGCTCTGGAAATTAGCATTTTCAGCTGATTTAACTATGCATCTCAATGATTTCAACCTACGGATACAAGGTGAAACTTCACTCATCTGTGATTTGTACTCAAAGGTGAAAGCATTTCGTCAGAAATTAACACTATTTGAAAGTCAGTTAGCAAGAAGCTGCTTTACTCATTTTTCACGATGTGACAAATATAGACAGGAAGCTGCCACTCCATCTCCAAACTTGTTTGCTCAAGATGTCATTTTAGCTTTGAAACAACAGTTTGAAGAACGTTTTTCTGATCTTGATGCATATTCTTCAGAAATAAGACTTTTGAAAATCCATTTGACTCTGTTATTGGAGACTTACCGTCTGAGTTACAAATGGAAGTTATAGATTTGCAATCCAATGACATCCTGAAGGACAAATATAAAGAAGGAAATTTAACTGAATTCTACAAATGCCTGCCATCTGACCAATTTGTTTATTTAAGGAAGTTTGCCTGTGAATTCATTTCAGTTTTTGGCACTACATATTTGTGTGAGAAGACTTTTTCAAAGATGAAATACACAAAATCCTGCTACAGATCACAGTTGTCTGATGAACATTTAAATGCTTTGCTTGTTATTGGAACCACTCATTTTGAACCTCAGTTGGACAAAATTTTGTCAGAAATGAAACAATTTCATATTTCCCCTATTGATCGAAGTTAAAAAACATGTTAATTGTTGCTGATATTATATGCATTGTAATTATGTACTGAATATATAACATTTTCAATTATTAATTCACTGTTTATTTACATTGCATGTATTTTGGTAAAATAAATAATTTAGAACCTTGGCCCGCGAAGCTTTAAAAATTCAGCAATGTGGCCCTCCGCTGGAAAACTTTGGAGACCCCTGGCATAAAGTATGAGGCTCTCAGATTTTGTACCACGTGATTCCTCCGAGACAATTTTTCCACCCCTGAAACACAGGCCTGGCTACGGGTTTGACGTGGGGAGGGTGGAGGCTTGGGCTAACTGTGCACCAACCACTGGCAGGCACCAACCACCAGCACAAATAGGAACTGATAAACATCACTGCTAACAAATACCTTTTAGAGTCTTGCACCGCATCACTTATTCGTCGTTTTGGAAACTCAACAATAGTACCAGCTTTTTCCAGGTTTCTCCTTGAATAATCAAAAATTTGTTAAGCGGGGCCCTAATAAGAAAGGGGGTCGGAAAATTCTCCGAAAAAATAAGTGGGGCGTTATATCTGAACCAGTGGCGAAGCTAGCTCTGACGAGTTGGTCATGCAAAATTCAGTGCGCATGCGCAAATATGATCGAGCATGCGCAATGCAATCCTGTTAAAGTATGAGTTATCAACCAGCTCTCACTGGTTACATACATTAATGCAAGTATTTACGATTACTATCTACTGTTCAGATGCAGTGTAGAACTTAGTACCATTGCCAAGGCAAATTAGTTCTCAATATAGGATACTGAGTTAAGCTCAAGCCCCACGTCAAGGGTTTGCCTCTTGCTTGAGTTTCCTTTTAGGCTTAAGGAACCCCACCAATTCCATGGCAATGAAGGAATTGGGGGTAAGCAACCTGAATAAGTTCTTTGGCTTACAAAAAAAGTAATGGCATTTCCTCTGCTGACTTCTCCATTTATTTAGGTATGTACAAGGACATAGCTCACAAGAAAATAGCAGTATTGTTCCAGATCCATTGAGAATTGCCAGCAACACAAGAATTTTTCAACCAATCCCTCACTCCCTAACTTGCTCTATCTAATCTGCCAAAATCTATAACACAAATCAGTGATATGTTCATGGGGAGTATGGGGGCATGGTGACCCCAATATTTTCAAAAATGCAAGAAAGCTGGTCAAAATCTGGCTAGGCTGCAAGAGAAATGATCACAGTAATTTCTGTAACCTTTTCTTTTTTTAGTAATGGTAGCTGGTCAAATGGTCAAAATGCCCTCCCCCTAATGAAAAGTGTCTTGGCACATCTCTGACACACATCATCATGCTTTCCAAGCACTAGCAATCTATGGGGCGTTCTTCCAAAATTCCTGAATGATATCCTCTTCCAAATTTAACACCAAAAAACATGATCAAATTTCTCTCTCTATTGATCATTCTATTCAATCCCCTGTTGTGGGCTTTGGCATAGAGTATGGGGTTTTCCCCAACACTACATACTATAAAATCCCAATGACAAGTAGTATCTATATAAAAGGATCTACTGTTTTGCTTAAAAACTTAGGGAGCAATTGGAGCTTCTTCACATGATAAGCACTAAGAAAATGTGATCAGCACATTTAAGAGGTTCTGCCAAATATTTTACTGGATTCCTTCTATCACAATAATTGAAATTTGGAAAGAGAATCTATCTGGCACAGAATATGATTATCAAAGCCATATTGTGAAAGGCTATGGTATATCAGAAAATAAAAGAGGATCTACTAAATATTTTCTGGATTCCTTCTATCACAATATTTGAAATTTGGAAAGAGGATCCATCTGGCACAGAATATGATAATCAAAGCCATATTATGAAAGGTTATGGAATATCAGCAAAATGGTAAGATTATTTGAATACAAAATTTAGCCTTCTTGGCTTTTCTATGAATTTATCTAAAATCAAGCAATGCAATAGACTTCTATTTTCTAGCTCTTTCAATATGTCCTTGTGCACAGATATCTGACACAAGCACCCAAGGCGGTCCTGCTCCATCCTATTTCTCAAGTAGGTTTTAATTCTCTTTAAGCATGAAAAAGACTTTTCTACTGACGAGGAAGATATAGCAATTGTTTTGTTTAATAACATAAGTTTGAAAACTTAAAAAAACATGTTTGCAAGTTGAGATTGTTGATGTAATCCAACAGCTCTTGAGAAGTTGCTTTGTGGAAATCAGAATCTCTTTGGATAAACAAAAGTTGCTGTTTAAGCAAAGAAAGTTTAAAAAGAGGGCCATATCTCCTTACCAATAAGAGGGGACCATATCTCCTTTGTCTATCTCATCTTGAATTACTAAATCTATAGATTCAATAACATAATTCTGGATATCAGATGAAACCCCAGTAAAAGTCCCACCCCCTTCAGCCCCTCTCTGTGAGTCTTCCAGCCTTCCATGAAGGCGACGCTCAAATTGGGGATCAAACTTAGCTATAAGCTCAAGAAGCTCCCTATAATTTTTTCCCTTATTTAAGCTGACACTCGACTCATCGTGCCCCCTAAATGATAGCTCTTGTTTGCTTAAATAGAGCACAGCCTCAGACAAATTGTTTAATGTGACCCTATTCTGCCTTACCTCTTCATTAAACCGCTCAATCTCCTTTCTTCTTGATCTAGAGAACATAACGTCAACCCTCTCCGATACGTAGAATGTACTCAACATTTT
>WIPJ01000496.1:162624-186783 GCA_018155075.1 Cassiopea andromeda
TGGCTGGCTGGCTGGATGGATGGATGGATGGCTGGCTGGCTGGCTGGATGGATGGATGGATGGATGGCTGTTCTTGCTTTTCTAACAATTTTATGGCAAAAGATGTCTTAATTTATTCGTAAACTTTCAGGGTATAGGAAATTTAGATAATAGACAATATACGACATAATATTGGATGTTATGATTGATTGAGTGCACATTAGTGCTTAGCAAAATGTTACATCTGAGGTGCTCTCTCTTGCACACCAATGTCCTTTCTTGACTCAAGTTCAGCTACCATATGGTCCATGTCTGGAGACACGAAGGGCTGCGTGTTCAAGTGCCCAAATATATACAAACTCCAAGCACGATCCATAGAATTTCCAATATGCAAAGGCAAATACCAGCTACATACTTCTTTGTAGCAACTGCAGGAGCATTGGCGTCTATAACTGTTTGCTTTGATAAGTTTGTTTTATCCAGTACTATATAAACTAAAACATCTAGCCTATTTTAGCTGTAGGAAACTATGTTTCATCATGTCTGTATTTTGGACACATAGGTCTTGCCTTACACATGCAGTTTCAAATAATTCAGTGCAGTCTTTCACGCAGAAACATGCATGCGTACAAATTGATGTTAATGCACCATTTTCTTCAAGGCATGGACTGTATATGCAGAAGTATTATAAATAGGGGATGGTCCAATAACAAACATATATATAGGTATGTCTAGTGACTTCACATGCAGTACGATTGCTCAAGGGGAGACATGGACAGGGACACCGTAACACGAGAGCGATGGGGGCAGCGTCCCTCCTGCGCTGGAAGAGAGAAAACAAGGGGGGCAAAAGTGCCTTTCTTATGATGCCTACTGATATAATTTTTGGTATCTTCTTCTTACATTCGTTCTTTTCTCAAGCTTGAGCTGCTTCTGTCTTCAGGAATTCATGACTTGCTACGAAATACAACAATGGTTGGGAGCATATGTTTGTGAAAGGTAACACTTAAGCCTAAATTTTGACGTAATTATGGCGTCGTAATCAGCGCACAAGCCCTCCTCTAAAAACTTCTGCCCCCTCCTGCCCAACTGTTGTACCAGCGTCCCTGAACATGGAGGGGACCAAAGCTATGTGAGTTACACGATAGTATTCTTAATGCGTTTCTGAATATCTATGCCAAGGGTGGCCAACCCGCGGCTCTTTGCCTGGTTTCATGCCGCTCTTTTACTCATATTGAAGTATGGGTTTCTTATCCATGTCTACTTCACTTGAATTTTAAGACATTTCTGCGTAAGAGGAAAGGATGGGGGTAACGATTATGTGTCCCCATCAGTTTGATGTGGCTCTTTGCAGTATCAAAGTAAAGAATGCGGCTCTTAGCTTTTCAATGGTTGGCCATCCCTGATCTATGCATTAAGTGAAGTGAATTGCATTTCAAGAGCTTTCTATCTGGCATACAATAAACTTTTAACATCTACCAGGCATTACTACGAGCAAATGTGTGTGTGTGTGGTAATTAGCAAATGCAAATGATTTTGCGCGTGCGATCGCACAGGCAAGAATATATTTCCATACGAGTGCCTTGATCCAGTGAAGACAAGATACAAAAGGTGTACAGAATGCAATAATGATAGCATTTATTAAACAAAGTCTTCAAGCAAATGTGCTTCATCGTTAGGCGAAACACTGCCCCTGAAAGTCGGAAGTAAGTGATAATTGTCGTCAATGCGCTACTGTATGCATTATGCGGAAGGAATATAGGACATGACCTTTTCAAATGATGACATTAGAATTTGCAGTAAACAGCAAATTCAGAACACCTGTTGCATGTGCGGCCAGTCGCACGTGTAATTTGACTTGCATATGTGTGGACGCGTGTGCGTGCGATCAGAAGTGCTAAAGGACTAAGTCTCATCTTCGTTTTTTGCAACACCATACTGCAACTCCAGAAACAAAGATAATAAGGACAGATACCGCAACAATCCCTGATATTATAGCCACTTTGTGCTTCTCAAAGACCCCTTCATCATCTCCGCCCTTCTTCGTTGTATCTTCTTCATCGGGATCTTTCTTCTTCTCTGCAAAACGCAATTATGATAGTAACTAGTTAGTACTTAAATATTACTGAGTAAAGACATCAGCAATTGTGTGCAAACTCCCTACTTTTGCAAAAAATGTACGCCAATGTATCCTTATTGCAAACTTTTCCCAATTAACATCTTCGAACAAAGAGAATACTGTCCAACATGGACCTAAAACTTGTGTCACAGAAGAACTTTTAAAAGGAGAGTATTTACCATCAAAAATAAAAACAGCACAGATGAGAGTCGTGCTAATAACAACTATATCTCAAACGAGGACGGTGGAAGCATCTTTAGTATGTTGGAAAACATATAGTGAAAGTACTCAACACTGTTAAGTATCCAGATATATTTGTTCTGAAGTGCGTGTTTTCTTTTGCTCAAGTGCAGTCTATTACAGCTCACCCTCAGTCTCTCTACTTACGTAACTCTTCCAAGCATTCTGATTTATTGCAGCCCTCTAGTTATTTAATTTTAGACTTGTTCCAACCCCCTTCTGTTCCAATCCTCTTTTATCTTGGACAGTATTTTCTTAGCACTCACGGCTACA
Organism: Cassiopea andromeda; assembly: GCA_018155075.1. Lineage (NCBI taxonomy): Eukaryota > Metazoa > Cnidaria > Scyphozoa > Rhizostomeae > Cassiopeidae > Cassiopea > Cassiopea andromeda. Next base: position 165,236 of record WIPJ01000496.1, read on the forward strand.
ATATACAGAAGGCTTTGATTTAGTTACAATTTTCTACCATTTCTTTGATCTTTACCCAAACAAACAAAGAAGATATGTAATGCATCTTTTTAGCATTAAGTTTTCAATGCCAGTTCTTAGCACAAAAACATTGCTTTTCGATAATAGTAGCAGAGCATGATTCGATTTCAAACAACTTACTTCAAAGAAATGACACCTATTGCTTCTTCTACCTATATCTATTTCCTTCGTTTCTAACGAGGTAGGCCTGCACAATTCACATCGCAATTCAGACATCTTGGATTCGCTTCTAGTTAGGTTTCAACTACTGACAACAAAGGGTTAAATATATATGTTGTCGTAGTATATTTGCAAATAAATTAAATTACAATGTCGAATGCACTTACAATGATTTTCATCTATACAATACATTCAGCTCAATAGAAAGGGGGTGATTCTAACCTGCAAAACTTGGGAGATCCCCCCAGACTGGGGTACCAGCAAGGTCTAATTTAGAGTGGTCTTGACCACACTTCGTGGCCTTGGAGATCTTGAATGTGTTCTTAGAAATTTAAAAGTGTGGTCAACTTTCTCACTTTCATATGCTCTTATTTCGCAGAAGTCTCTTAGCATCTTGGTCTGTATATGCTCTATGTAAATTTCAAAAACAGTACAGCTTGTGTTTCAATGTGATGTCAACGAGAAAGGTTTCACATGAAACTTTGGATTGTGTGAAGGGCGTGGTCACAAGAAAAACTCAAATAGGGTGCGTTCAAGCGCTATCATAGTACAATGCGGTCTTGGAAAATTCCTTAAAATAGGTTTGAATGCTGGGATTACGCCTTGTCAATATTATGGTCATACCTTTTTTAATATAGAAGTAAATAATATCTAAATAGAAGGTGCCATATGAAATCATAGGTCTACTCAATTTTTCACAAACAGTACTATTTTGAGCGCATAGCCAAACAACTTTCTGAAAATTCAGCTACTTGACCATGCAGATAAGCAAAGAGTTTGAATATAACCTACAGGCAAAGATAAAAAACACTGGAGTTATAGTTCCCAGCTCCCATCTCTATCCATGCAGCTGTATTAAACTTTTTGATGGATAGTGAAGATCCAACACATAAAAACGTCTAAAAGGGAAATAGTACTGAGAAGGAAAATTAGAATAAACGAGGTCCTCCTATCGCAAATATAGGCTGAAAGTTCTAGCATCACCGACTTTAAACAAGACACTAAAGTATGAACTCCTTACTTTTATCATAACTCAGGATGAATCGTCTTCGAAGCTCCCTTCCATACTGCGGTACAACAACGCATTCAACTATCCTCCCATCGTATGTAGAAGTGGGAGAACCCAACGTGAACGTTGATGTCGTTAAAAATTCTTCGTTGTGCATCTCGGTTGAATTCGTTGAATTGTATTGGCTCTTATTGAAGTTACTTTCCCAACGGATGATGGATTGCGGAAAGCTTCTTGCAGCACAACGTAACACTGTATTTTGCCCTTGTACCATGGTAACGTTTCCCTCATTGGTCGAATTCATGTAAAATTTAGGACCAACTGCAAACACAAACAACATACTACTATAGAAGACTGTAAGTGAAAGATTCAGCCAGGAGCGTGCCCAAGTAGGGGTGCGGGGTGGTTCACCTCTCACTTCTCACCGAAGCCTTCAGTGCTTCTTTGGCTTGTTGGTAGAAGCCGGTGTTGCGATCACTGAGGTAATTCTAAGAGTTTTAGTAGCCTTTCGATAAGGCTCTGTTGCTATATCCCCATTCAAAACTCTTTGGCACGCTACTGGGTTCAAACTCTTAAAACCACCATATATCTGACATTCCATACTGGAGGATTTTAGGTAGTTAATTTGCTAATTGAAATTGAGCTGAATTATGCTGTTGGGTTATCAAAATAATCTTAATTTATACGTGCGGCTTTGCATCTTAGTGTTTCGTCTAGGTCAGTGGTTCTTAACATTGTTGGAGGCAGTGAACTTCCACAAGCTCCATGCATGCATTTCATCAAGCAGTTCGTAGTTGGAAAAATAAAATATACCTTTTTCATCATATTCAAAACATATGTATATAACTATATACTGTAATGATGCACAAACTGGTCAAGCAGAATGTGACGTCATGAATCGTACGAGTGGGATGAACCAAATCGCCGAACCCCCAGAAGCTGACTCGCCAAGCGCTGGGGCTGGATCGAACCCAGTTAAGGAACCATTGGTTAAGATATTTGAATTCATTCAATTCAAGTCATGCATGTAAATCATTCAACTCAGTCGAAAATGGGAAGAACCAAAAGCAATGTATATGCTGCTTGATCTCACTGAAGAGACATTGCATATAATAACCATGTCATTCAAAGTATTCTGCATTGCAGTCCAGTGAAGGCCAAGAGGAATTGAAGCTCTGCCGGACACTTAAATTGTGGAATTAATGCATAATTTTGTTTAGCAAGAAACATTGCAAGCAAGTTACGTTTGTTTAATTTCGACTTAACATAGATGAGAATTATCTTGAACATACCATAAATCACTTTAACTTCGTATACAGGACTTTCCACGTGCATTGTCTTTGATCCATTCTTATAATTCAGTAAGCACACAACCTTTAAAAACTTGTCTTTAAAGTTGAGTTGGTGAATGACAAAAGAAAGCTGCCCCTCATAGCTAATTCTTTGTAGGTAGCTTTTAGGAATACCATACGATGGGGTTTTAAACTTCATTGCATGTTTGTCATATTGTGCAACAACTATTCTGTAGTTTGGATCGTCTGGTGGAATGATTCCACAATCCAACCGATCAAAATCTGGATTTGATGCATTTGGTGAAATCTCATTGACTGTGGTTGTAATGTTTGCTCCTAGTTCAACAGCATGTTCCGGAACAGATATGTTAACAATTGCAGCTTTGCCAAATTCTGCGAAAGAAAACTTACAATTGTTAGCAACAAGAAATGCAATCCAATCATAACTTTGTTCTCTCACTTTCTGAACAAATTATCTTGGAGCACTGAATTGATGATCTGAGCTATTCCTCAATTTTACATGTACTTCACTTGCATTAAAGGGGTCCTAGGCTCTGACTTTAACCAAAGGGCTTACAGTTGACATGCTGACTATAAAAAGCTGAGATCCTGTATGGAAAAACAAACTAATTTGAAATTTTAAATGGAAAATGCAACCTCTTGTATTCGACAATTTTTCATCTACTGATTGTTGGATGAGAAATTTGGGACCACTGGAATGAAGACTTAATTCTCAATCTGATAAGGAATGAACAATGCGTGTATGCAGACTTCTGATGATTAGTGTGCTGTCTTGCTACAATGAAAACCCCACACGCAACATAGTGAGCAAAATATGCTGACACCTGTTCCAAGACAATGGCCCGTCATGTACCCAGACAAAGAAAAGATGAAATCACACGCCAGCAGAAAATTATTATCTTCCACTTTTGCCAGGCACAAGAGCGATTGTAAAAATGTAGAAGAAAGTTATTAGAAAGAAATTTGAATTTCAGTGTGAACTTCTGTATTTGGTATAATCAACTAAGTGAAATTTACCACTAGCCGTTTCCACGAGGTAGCGGATCTGGTATTACACGTTTTTCTTTTTTTATAAGAAACCTAGCTCAAGGCCTAGTACTAAAAGTTTATTAATTTTTGGCCACATTTTAGTTCTAAAGGTTTCTTAAAAGTTTCTTAATTTAGAGAACTAAATTGCTGTGAAAGTGCACCCAGAACGTGAATGTAGCAAACAATTTGTCCTATAACAAACAAAATGTGTCAGTACGAGTTAAATTCTAAAGCAATATCAAATTCACATTGTTTCGATACAGTTTTACGTTGAACCAGATAACGATTTCAATGTGCTATTTGTCTAAAGTTTCTTAGCTCTTACCTTGCAGTACTACAAGTTTCTTAAATTTTTGCTGCCTAGCACTATGTTGCTTATAAAGTGGCTTCTTTTGACAAAATGTGTATGTCAGTGATTGCCTCGATATCAAACTGAATTTTAGGAAGATACGCCCTCACAAATCTACACCCGAGAACATCAAAGACTCTAACAAGAGCATCTGTTTGTCCTTTCTTTATCCAATGTCCAAACTATTTTTATCAGCAAATCAAAGAACCCGGGCATTTCTTTGCAATATTTCTTCAGCCCTGCACCATGATACAAGCCAACGAAATGATAAGATTTATTCATTTCGCCCCCTGCTTTAATATACATCTTTTATGGAGGAGCTGAAGGTAGAATTCTAAGAATGCAGAAATACAACAAGAAATTCTTTTCTTCAAACCTATTGACTTTAAGCTAAGACTCAATTCAAAGCGAACGCTCAACGGCTTTGCATTGCATTGATTGAATAATTTGTCATACATGATGAAATACATATAGTTTTTGCTACGGTTTAACCAAGTGCCTTGTTTTCGAATCCTGCGTTGCTTTTCTGATACCTCGTACTTTTTTCATTTAATAAGAGCTTAAAGTTCGTTTTCGAGCTCAGAAATTGCTCAAGAAAGCATAGTGATTTGTAACCTTACGACGTTACAAGTCAAGTTCTGTGATTTTCCGCTTTCTTTTCGGAAAAGTCTGATTTGACATGTTACAACATGATAAATCCTTATTCAATATTGACTGCACCTTATTCAGAACTAAAAACTTTCACTAAAGAGACCCTTTAAAGTCTATTTGTGTGTTAGAAAGGTCCTATATTTTCTAGAGAGTGAGAATTACAAAAGCAAGACAACTTACCGGCTATAGCGAAAAAAAGTAGAGCTGTAATCGACTTCATTTTCCTCCCGTTTCTTCAACTGCCTGGACCTATCATAGTAATCTCATTAAAATCTGACAGGGGAAAGCTTTCATAAGCATGCAGGATAGGTGCAATTAGCAATAATATGTCAATTGCAGCATAAGAAAACAGGGGCGTCGTGGTACCTGTAGATTAGGGGGGCAAGTTCAACGATTTTCCGTTGAAATTCGAAACCTTTGTCTTTGCTAACAGCAAAAGTCCGAAAATTTTCTGACGAAGCATTAACACATCCGAAAATCTGACGATTTCGAAAGAACTGGGAGTCATGACCCCTGCCCCCAACCACGACGCCCCTGTGAGAAAACAAGTGCAGCTAGAAAGAAGCAATACTCAATGGATATATTTAATTTTATTAGGAACCAAATATTCTCTTTTGAGATATTTTAATGAAAAAGTCATAGATCACATCTACGAAACTCTTTTGAATATAAATGGGTCAAAAATAATCCTTGCTCTTCTAACGCTATTTGTTTCTAATATACCAGGGATGACGGAGTGTATTTTTGAGCGAGAGTGCTGGAGACGAGCGGCAAGCTCCTATTGGCAATGGGGGTCAGGGGTGAAGCCATTTACAATTTTTACAAGAACACTTTCAGATTTCACGAAAGCCCCCTTTTTGAGCATCAAAGTACATTTTATCTTAGATTGGATAGGCTATCTATTGTATGATATTATACAACAACAAAAAAGTGGGGAGTGCTGCAGCCTCCCCCCTCTCCCACTAGCGCCCCGGCTCTGGCGTGCCTGTACACGCACTCTTTTTTGTAAGAATACGTAGCTTTTTGCTGAGCCTCAATATTCTTAAATTTTTCTGATTTTGAGCCTGAGATTGTTCTTAAATTGTTCTTAAATGTCAAAGGAATAACTTTGAAAATCAAAAGAATGTATTCAAGTTTTTGTTGACGTATTACTTTATTATAGAGCAAAGCAAAAGTAGAACAGAATAATAAATATAGCACAGATAGTGCAAAAGTTAATCTACAAACATTGCTGTAACTCGAATACGCAAAAATTCTGTCTTGATGAAGCTTGAGCACTATGTTACTCTTAAACTATTCATAAATTTTAGCATTTCTGAGCCTTAGTATCTTTATAAAGTGTATTCATATAGGCAAAGTGTGTATAGCTGCTTGGAAAACTCAATGCCACTTATTAAAGTTAAGCTAAATTCTATAATTTACAAAGCATCGCCAGAAGGTAGTCTACGATTTTGGGATGCTCGCAATGCTGATTTTCGTTTGTGTTGATTTAGGCTCGTAGAGATGAGTTAGTAGAAACCAGCCCAGTATAATGTCTGTATGTTATTCTAAACACTCCAATGTACGCACAATTCCGTGCACTTTAAAGTGTATGTACAATGGTCTTAATGTCATTGTGCATATATTATCGTACGATGGTCTTAATGTTCTGGAGAATTACGTATGTGTTAAAGAAAGCAATTGTGTTGCCTTCAAGCAAGGACTAGAAAAACTAGAATGCTCTCCTCCACATTACCCTCTCTTCGATCATTTCTCAAATTACTGATCATCTTTGTTTCCGCACTTACTTGTGAAAATACGATTCGCTTTATTCTGTTTCTTCTCTGTATTTTGTTGATTTTTTCTTATTATTCTGGTATTAACCACGCTTCACGATCACCATTCACTCTTCCACTTATCTTAGCGCAAAGTAATATGCCTATCCAGTTCTTTCAAGTTGTTTGTTACCTCAAAGACGTTATGAATGCAGTTGTGTACTCGAATGTTTGTTGTTTGTTGTTATGCTTTCTAATGAAGCCATTGTTGACACGAATTGCCTATACTTTGTAAATAAAGAAGAGTTGTGAAACGCTGTCTTTGCTATAAGCATTTGCGTCCTACTTCCTAGACGTTAATGACTCCACAACTGCATACATGTATTATAAGAAACAAGTAAACAACACTTTTTATCATATGCTTGCTTTCATGCCTGTTGTAGCTCTGAAGTCTGTACACCTAGAACCAATATCACAAGCAGAAACTCCAAGTTGTCTTGGAGAATATAACGTGATTTGAAATAACTATACATTATACACACCTGCTCAAATTTTACTTATACGTATTGGAAGCAACCAAGATGAGATTGCGAAACTGGCATGCTTTGCTATGTGCGCCTCTCTTAAGTTAGGAATTTCCCCGAAAACCAAGAGCAGCACGAACAATAGTGGTGGTTAGCTAGCTGTGCGATGGAGAATGAAACTAGCATTCTACATTGTTCTCATATCAAAGAGTATCTATTGGAGACAAATGGGAAATATGCACTCAATAGTGACCGTTTCAGGCTTTTAGGCCTAATTCAGACGGCGTATTATGCGTGTGCAGTACTAAATAGACGCCGTTTAGTAAATGATAAGTACGGCGACTGAATTGAAGTAGTACAGCACTTTTCATCTTATTCGATGCAGCTATTTAGTTCGACGTGGTCCGCAGTATTATACGACGGAAGTTCGGCTAAGATTCAAACGCCGTGCTTTCCGTGTGCAGAATTAAATGCATGAATTATTCGAGTTGCTAACATATGATATTCCATTGTATTTTGCTCCGCTCTCAATTTGGTCATTAAAACAAAAGACACGCAGGAAGTTTGCGCTATCAACTTGAATAAGACATGGTGGCTTTAGCAACGGCAAGGAACTGCCAAGAGTACTACACAACATTGCATGTTGCATGTTCTGTTCCGATCAGGGACGTCACTTTTATATATTTTGGGGGGTGCCAGGCTCTTGCCCTGCTAATATGAGATCTATATGGTAGCAGATTTGTTAGAAAGCTACAGCAATAATACTGATCAGCAAGGTGACCTGCAAGAATATACTATACTGCCGTTTCTGCGCTGCGAAATGGCAATTTTCAAGGTTGGGGGTGTATTATTTCCCATACTCCCTTAAATTTCTTACCTGGTTCCGATTTTTAATCGATGTTTGGGGCTGGATAGTGAGAAATTTGGCAGTGGCGTACTTGACGTAGATTGGGGTTAGGATAACTCCTAAGCCCCTCAGGTTTTAAAGTCCTGAGGGGCTTCTAAGATATTTTCAAAAGATGAGATTCTTTACGTTATTTGGAGCTCAGTTGACAATGGGTAATGCATGCACTACTCAGTTTATTTATAAGGAACCTAGCTCAAAGCCTAGTTCTAAAAGTGTCATGAATTGTGGTCACATTTTAGTTCTAAAAGTGTCTTAAATCAACGAAGAAATTGCATTGAAACAAGCAAAACGTGTGTATGGCGAACTATTAATACTATCGCAAAAAGCGCTTCAGTAGAAGTTGAATTCTAAAGCAATGTCATATTCAAATTGTTTTAGCTCAGACTGACGTCGAGCCAGGTAACTGTTTCAAAATGCTATTTGTCTAACAATTATTGCCTTGTAGTTGCAACAGTTTCTCAGATTTTAGGCGGTTTTGCTTTAGGTTGGTTGCTTATACTGGTTTACGCAACATAGAACTAGACTCCCTAAAATTTAAGGGGATCTAGTTAAAAACCTAATACCGCATTCAATGATAATTCTGTATACGTCTGGTTGACTCAATGGTTTGCAGGTTTAGTTGACCTATGTTGGTACGAAAGTGGTACCCACAGTATATACGTTTTTCATGATGGGGTACCGCGTTCATACTGACATAGATCACCCAAACCTACAAAACATTGGGAGCCAACAAGACGTATGCAAAATAATCAGTGAATTAATTAGGCTTTGTCACTTATCTTTAGCAGTTCGCCTTGCTCCCAAAACCTTAAAAATAATGATCTATTTTGAGGCCAACATGTGGAAACCTATATTAGGTTATAATAGCAACCTATAAAATACGGTTTACATTAAATACGACTTTTAAATCAACTGCCGTATTTTCCATTTTGTTCGAATCAAATGACACATTTTATACGGCACATGAATAATACGTCGTATGAACCAGGTCTTGCATAATGTCCATAAATAGCCATTGTTTTGCATTCAAACTACAAGGTGAAATTTCTATGCTACTAATGATTTAGAAATTTATTGACATGTATTTTTATAAGAAACTGGCTCAAACGATACAAGTGGCATGCAGGGATCCCAACGCTGGGGGAAGGAGGGGCAGCTGCCCTCTCGACCCTTCCATGAGGGAAGGGGGGAAGAATTGCCCTTGATGCTGAAGTTTTGCTCAGGTGGCAAAATATTTGGCTAATCTCGTTATATTGTTTTTCGAAAGAACATCTTTAAGTTCTTATCCATTTCCATTTAATTAGGAGCCCTCGCTAAATGAAGCACTGCTATGCATTATTCGGAAATGTTGCATATTGGCAAATGTGAACGAAAAGATATTGCAGTATACTGTATTGAAGGTGATCGAAGACTGATCATAGGCCTCATCTCTAAGATTAGTTTTTGTTGGTATAGGGCTGCTTATGTGTTCGATAAAAATTTTTTTCACACTTCATATAAGTATATTGAAATTTTACAATGCAATCATAAACCTCGCAAACCATAGGTAGTTTAAAATTGGCTAATCGTGTTGCAAATAAAATGAGAAAAAATGTATTAATAAGTCAATAGTTCCGGAATATTCCAATCCTTTCCTCGTCTGAAGAAGATGAAATAAGTAGATCTGATTGTAATGGCAGATATCTTTTTCAATACGTATTCTTGATGAACATTTTCAACCTTGATCTCTTTGAGCATATCGATAAAGGAAGTTGAGAGGGATGAAATAATTCCTAAGGTACTGATATGCAGTTTAATTAGCTTAGTGTCATTGTACTTTTGTCTTAGAGTTACAGTCAAAATCTTGGTATTTATTAGTTTTCGAGCTGCATTACTATATAGATTTGTTTAGAAACTAACTGTGAATTCAAGAATATACAGGAAATTTTGCTAAAGATTAAGAGAAGATCTGGTCCTAATAATAATAATTTTCATAATTCAGCCCTCAGCTCTTCAAAAGTTACCTGATTATGACGATGTAATGACCCAATTTTATCTGAACTTTCTCAAGTTCCAAAAGTTGGGGTCTTATACCCCGCACCCCCCCCGGTCGCTATGTCTCTGTCAGCGCCATCCAGTCATAGATGAAAAATAATAACAACAAAGGAACATGGTAACGCATACCCCTCTGGGTGGCCTACTCTAAGAATCCTTAATCTATAGTGTCCTGTCATCAGTGGCGTATCATCAGGGTATGCAAGGTATTCAGTGAATACCCTGGGATATCAGAAAAATATTTTTTAAAAGCTTATTCCATTGAAGCCTAAAATTTCCACGTTAGATTGTCATTATTGAGGGGAATGCTGCGTAGGAGCAATATATCGCAGCATATTCTCTGCTCCGTTATGACACTGTCTACGTCATGCAATAAGCGGCGAATCTCTTCCGTCAAAATTCAACCAATCAGAGAGTAGAATTCAATTAATGGGTTGGTCAACGAGCCAGAGAGACGATGAAAAAACATTAGACCAATGTGACAAAACAAGCTGGTCTATTCTCCAGTGGCGTGGCCTAGGGTGACGTCTTCGACTGGGTGTTCTATCGTAGGTTTCTAAAAGCTCTTTGGGTGTGGCTTGGTGTGACTGGGTGTGGCTCCTTGAGCCTGAGCATTAATATGGCAAAACAGGTGTTTAGTAAACATCCTGTATTGAAGGTTGTAATATCAGATAACAGGAAGTACACATCACAGCTAAAGTAGGAGAAAATGACCTTGTCAAAAATATGGACTGAACAGTACACAAATGTTTCGAACTTTAAAAGACCAATGAATTTGAGAAGTCGATGGAGCTCTTTGAAATCTATTAGCATTCACCACATGAGCACAATTACACATTATAGTGCCCTTCCTAACCAAGGCGAGAGATTCATACGGTGAATAAACTGGCGTAAGGTGCCTTAGGCTAATGAATAACGTACCTTTCAATGGTCTTCAAAATTGCTATTACCTTCCATAAATACCTTTACATCGTTTTCCACAGCAGACATGATCGCTTCTATCAACATGGAAGTGAGACTACGACTGCTGACTGTTGCTCAATCACTAGTCGAGGCCGGACGCTGGAAAAAATTCTGCGTCCATTCACATTGTTTTCGCAGATTAATGAGGAATTTATTGATTAAAATGGAGCATTTTGGTTGGCTGAGCACCGTCCAGTGTAATCACTGCGTATTCTTGACAGATTCAAGTTTAACATTGTCATACTGCTAATTTATAAATGAAAGTACGGAGCTATACATGGAATATTAGGAAAGATAAAGTAGCTTGTGAAAGTACTTGTATCTGGTATTAGGACGTCTCACATGTAGTTATTTGCTGTTTAGACTCACAGTGCTTGGAGAAAACTGTAGAGGTCTATGTCGTTTCGCGTTTGTATATTAAGGTATTTGGACTCTCAAGGCTTGGAAAAGGTTGAGGGTGCCATCACATATTAGTTATTCGTGAGATACGTCGAGGGCTCGACTGGAAAGGAGACAACAGAATCATTGTAGTTCCCAGGAAAAGTTAGCATATGTGTATATCGGTAGTTTCTATTCATTAAATTGTAAGACGCACGTATATGTCCAAAAGTATGTTATATTAGTCTTTAAGAATAAGTTAGGTTGAATATAAATAATACAAACGTAGTAATTTCGTGAAGCTAGGCACACCATAGGAAACCCCGTAATAATGACTGTGCATGATGAAACATTCTATTCTATTGTTTTAGGGATTAAGGATTATCTACCCTTGCGTCATACATGGCTAGACTAGGCATTCTAGAATAAACTAGCATTACCCGTCTTTTGTATTTTATGCTGAGTAACGATTACTCTATGTCGGCAAAAATGCTGATGCATCCTAACTCAGTATTTTCAACATTATTTAAGAGCACCCCTCGTAGAGAACTACGATTAGAACTAGGAGTAAGAACTACGTTGAGGAAGGATTACGATTAGAACTATGTGAAACGTGAGTTAGAGTTCGTTGGTTCAATGGCAGGAACACGAGTCACCTAGCCGAGCCATTTGTACAGTGAAGTTGGAATGAAGATAAAAGTTAATAGCTATTAAAATGTCTACTCTCTCCACAACGTTTCTAAAGACCGCTCGTGCATTCAAGAAATCCTGACGAAAGATAAAGTAGCCCACCGAAGAAGAGTTGCACTCAAGAATTCAATAACGACGATCATGATGATTACTATGAAGACATTTCTCTCTCTCTCGTCTCTACATTTCTTTCTATCTATTTTTTCCCCTTAAATTTCACAACATGAAGTTCTTCCTTCTCTCTTAAGGCCTCGCAGCTTCAACATTCACTATATTGAAGTTCAGAAGAGCTAAAAGGCTGAAAGGCAACTACATTTGCTACTTAACTGATAATTAATATTGCAGTTCTTTATTTTTCCTGAAAATTGTAAGGTATTCAGTGAATACCTTGAATACCCTGACGCTACGCCACTGCTACTCTAAGCCTCCACGCCTTGATAGTATGTTGCTGAGCAGACTCGTTTAGGGCATTATAATAGCAGCCACGATGTAATGTCGCAGAGTAAACCTGGCAAGCAAAAGAAAAATTTGGCAATCATTCCTCATTCTACGATTGTTGTTTTATTTTTTGAGGGTTGAAATTTGCCGTTTAGATTCTTTGCGTTAAACCGCTGGCAAGTGACAAACTTTTGTATTGTCCGAAGATTCCTCTGAAGTGGTTTTCTGAACATGTTGCTTCTAAGTTCATTACGGCACGCAATGAAATTTGAGGTAACTCCAATTCGTGTTCGTGGCAATATTGAAAGAGTAGGCCTACCATGGATTACAAGAGGTGTGTCTTCCCCTTTCATTATACTTTGACAAGTCTACCTAAAACAAATTTCTACCTAACAGACTACCCACATTGCTTTTGCACTACAATTCCAAAACTTGTAAACTGCCTCCTAGCAGAGATGTACCGAGACACTTTCTGTGGGTGGGGGGTGGGTGTTTTGAAAATTTGACCAACTACTTTTGGTAACAGTATACTGCTACTAATAAAAAAGGTCGCAGAGTAAATCGTAGCTATTTCTATTGCAGGATGACCGACTAGTGACCAACTTTCTTGCAACTTCAGAAATATTGGGGAGTAACGCCCCCCACGCCCCCAATAACACATCACTGCCTCCTAGTTTTCCTTTCCTACAGAATACCCAGGGATCAACCTCACGGTCCGCCACTGTGTATATCCATGCAACATGGGTGTACAATCAATGATATTGACAGTGGAGGACACTAGTTTGGGATAACATTGCCATCCCACGCCAAGGCATATGGCAGTTTTCGACGAGATCTGGAGTATACAAGCAAGTTGAGGTTATTTGCTCACATGCAACTCCGCATGCGCATCTGAACTTGCTAGAAAAATAGAGTGGATGTCCATGTTCTTTACACCTAATTTTATTCAAAACTGAGCTTAGTTGATGTCCATGTAAGAACTGGTATTGCATATCATATGGTAATTAACTACTTACCGCCACCAGCCATTGCTAATCTGGCCACACAACGTGAAACAGTAAACATATTACCTTACATCTTGAAATTTTTCATCTAAATTCCTTACTCAACTCAAAATTTCCTTCATATTTTCAAGCAATTTTTGTTTCCTTCTTTTTTCCTTCAAAATTCGCAAATTTCCTTATTGTGAGGAAATTTCCCACACGTGTAAGCACAATTTTAGCTTTGCCTGTTAAGCAAATGGTTGGCTCTAAATATTTTCCATGAGCAAGTCAACTTTGATTTTTGGAGACTTAGTAATATCATACATGTTTTATGGTCTAGAGGTTTTCCTGCTGGGATCAATTTGCCACGTTCAGAATGCCAAAATACGCAAGTTTTTGCTTTTGTCTGCTTGCTTTTATTTTTTATCCCAACTTGAAACAGCAACTGACGGCAAAGCATAATTACTTTGGAATAAAACATCTATGTGTTTTGGTTTTCTGACAATAAATAAGTGCTCTGTAAAGATTGACAATAGAGAAGATAGCACGAAAATTAGCAACTCTATTATAATAATCTGCTTCTTGCTAAATTAATCCCAAAACAACTCCCTCTGAGGGTGTGCCAATTGTGTATCCTCGATTTTAGTTCTGATTGGCAGGTAAATTGCGCATGCTCTAAAGCAGCGGTCCCAATCTATTTATCTTCGTGGACCGTTCAAAATTTGACATTATTACCACGTCCCTTGGAGTGGACGTAGAAAGTTCATTTCACTTGGTAAACTTGAAAGAGTAACTGTTTCCACTACAATGATAAGTTCTGACACGGTGACTGACGTGACAAGTAGCAAAAACAATCCTTGTGCGGCCCAGTACCAAATGATCTACGGACCGACGCCAGCACGCAGCGTGGGGGTTTTTGAACGTAGAGAGATTCGTAGTATTACTATTTTATAATATTAGTTTTCAAAGCATTTATTGCACCTCCCACCCCCCGCTTATTTCTACCCCTGCTTGCTAACTTATTCTATTGTCTCCAACCCCCGTTTATTCTAGCCCCCAGCAATTAGACACTTGAGAGTAAGCAGTTTGAAGCTTGAGCAAAGCTCAAGTCCACTTCTTGATCTTTGGATAGGCAGTCTACAATAAGGCCCCATTCACACTATGCTGGATTCATCACATATCGGATTACTTCCTATGTCAGATAGGCCTTCCATCCACACTATACCGGATGAATCCAATATGATCCTTATCGCTTTTGCGGAGTCAAATCACTCCGCTGTGAATGTGATATGTATCGGAGTACTTTCGGCATCGGATCATTTTTGACCTAGTGTGAATGCATGAATCCAATACCTCGTCGCTCCGGAAACTCTCTCTGAGGTGCAGTCTGCTTTGGTTTCGAGCGTCAATCAGTTTTCAAGCAGTGACAGTTGCCTTTAAAGGTTCCTCTAAACAAAAGGCTTAGTGACGTTGATATTGGATTCGGTGAAGAATGTGGTACAAGATGAATCCGATATAGTGTGAATGGGGCCTAAATGTACAAGAAGGAGACGCTTATCTACACCTGCTTTTATTAGCAGCTTCTTTAGAGCTAAAGCTAAATTCATCGCTTGTAAATTTTGTTTCAACGATTAGTAGAGAATTTCCTTCACCTCTGCGCTCTATTTTTAACAACAAATCAACAAATTTTTTATAAGAATATTGTCTTAAAGAATAATTTAAGAATAATACAAGGCGAAAGATAGTGAAAATGACAGATTTATTGTCCCTCTTTGATAGCAAATACTAAAATGTAGTTATCAACAGAATAGATTAATTTTTTATTCATAAATCATCAAAAACTAGTTCACTCTTGTGACAACTTTTTGCAAGTACAGTCGAGTTGCGGCATATGTGTGTCTCAGTATTCAGCCCCTGGTGATTCCAAAGCTATTCATGTCGTACATTGAGCAAAACAGGATGACGTAATGTTACATAGTTCCTTTGTATTTTTGTCTCTTTGTACAGAAACAGACTCACGCGTTACTTAAAATTTGCAGCTTAACACTGTAGTCCAACTCTAGAAGCTATGCCAATGTAAGGGAAAATCAGTCCAAGCTGGATATATGGCTCTACACTTTGACACGGTTTTATATGTGATCACGTTACCCCTATATATTATGATACTCGGACCTTTTATTCTGACTGATGATGGCCCAAGATATGGTCGAAACATATCGTGTACATAGGTTTTATCTAAATTGTAAGCTGCTTACCTGCTATATTGACAGTAATATTACGTCTATAGTCTTTTCATTTCCCTTTTGCAGCTGACACTCATGTATCGGGCCGCATGAACTGCAGATTTAAAGCGGCCTTCCGGGCCACAAAAATACCCTGCGGTCCACATGTGGCCCTCGGGCCGCGGGTTTGCAACCCCTGCTCTAGACAAGTAAAAATATTGTGGACCAAAACAATAGGCCAGAAGTCACCTATCTCGCAGTGCTGACAACACATGTTATTTTAAGGATTATTGCGAATTTGCGGTTGTCGGTCGTCGTTGTGGACTTTTACAATCAAAGTGAAAGATGGATTCTCGACATGGTTTTTCTCCTGCACAATCAAAACAGTATCATACTTTCCTGTACGTCATTTTGGTTGTAGTATTTGCTGAAACATTGTATTTCAATTATAAAGCAACATCTCAGTCTGACATCCTGAAGCGTTACATCGATGAGTTAAACAAGAAACAAGAACTCACCTCCAGGAAATTGACTGCAGTTCAACAATTTGGATCCAATGTACAACGGTCCCACATGATAATGATTAGAAACATAGACAAGAAAGTAAGTTTTAGAGTAAAACGAGACGTTACAAGGAAGGGCGAGCCTTCATTTAGAGAGTTGCAAGCACTTCGATTGCAGCTTCTTCGTCTTAGACATGAAGAGAGGAGGTTGATTGCCCTTTTGAATGACGGATTATTGAAACAGGAACCATGTCATAATGCGACATTGGTCTGCAAAAAGGGTGAAAGAGGACCACGAGGGAAATCAGGACCTCGTGGACTCAAAGGAGACGTCGGGAATAAGGGGGATAGAGGTGCTGCTGGCCCGCAAGGTCCAATGGGTCCCCCTGGTTCAGCTGGGCAAAAAGGGCACAAAGGTGACCCAGGAAAACGTGGTAGATCAATTGAAAAGCCACGTATTTTGACACCACTTCAAGCGCAGTTAACAAAAACACAATCGAGCAATCTGACATTGTTCTGTGAAGCAAGTGGAAACCCACCAGCAAATATTCGATGGGAGTTTGGTAAGCAGAAAGTGAATTCGAGATACACATTTCCTGTGAAAGGTGGGCTGGTTATTGCTGATATAAACAAGACTGATGAGGGAAGTATCCGATGCACAGCTGAGAATATCCTTGGAAAAGATGTGAGTGAAACGAAGCTTATTGTACATACAATGCCAAAAGTAATCTTACCATCAGTTAAGCTTAAAGTAACAGAGGGCATACCTTTTGAGGTAATATGCACAGCTGATGGCAACCCGTTCCCGACATTGAAATGGAGAAGAGGCTTCAAAAGTCTGGCTAGTCGGCAGGCTCTCTCTAAAGATAGGAAGAGTCTCAGCCTGGTGATAGACAATCCTGCACTAGCAGACATGGGGTGGTATATCTGTCTAGCTGAGAATTATGTCGGTCGTTCTGAAAAATCAATTCTTTTGCAGTTATTTACACATAATGATTGTTCAAGTATCAAGAGCAATAGAAAGAGTGGTATTTACACCATAAATCCAGATGACAAACAATCCTTCGGAGCATATTGTGATATGAAAACTGACAATGGTGGATGGACTGTTATTCAACGTCGTACTGATGGATCAGTTAATTTCTTCAGGAGTTGGGTTGATTACAAGTTGGGATTCGGTAATGTAGACAAGGAATTTTGGCTTGGGAATGAGAAAATCCATCGATTGACAAAGCGTAGGAATATGATGATCCGATTCGATTTGGAAGATGTTAATGGGAATAAAGCATATGCTGAATACAAATCATTCTACATCGATGGGGAGGATGATAATTACAGGGTTCATGTTAGTTCATACTCAGGTACAGCAGGAGATTCGTTTTCTAACACAAATGGAATGCAGTTTAGTACAAAGGATCGTGACAACGATGGGCACAGTCATGTAAGTTGTGCCAAAATCTATTATGGTGGATGGTGGTACCAGAAATGCCATACATCTAATTTAAATGGAAGGTACTTAAATGGCACACACAAGTCGTATGCTGATGGTGTTAACTGGTATCATTTTAAGGGTTACTACAATTCTCTTAAACAAACTGAAATCAAAGTGAGGCCAGCAGCTTAATACTGCTATTTAGTCAAAGTTCACTAAAACTTTAAATTTGCTTGCAGACATGAAAATATAAAACATTTGTTATTTTAATCATTTCTTGCAATGGATGACTTACACGTTGTTTTTATAAGAAAAAGTTTATAAGAAAATGAGGCTTAAATAGCCAAAATCTTAAGAAAATCTTAAGAAAATTACGAGGCTCAATTTCCAAAATTTAGTGTTTTTGTTGGCCAAAAATAGATATTCCATTATTATTGCATTAAAAGTATTAAAGATGGAATTCAGATTTGAGTATACACAATAAACAAAGAAAGTGTAGTCCATTTTTGCTAGTTTATTTCACTTATTAGTTAAGAACAATTTAAGAAAATCTCAGGATCAATTTCGGGAAAAGTTAAGAGAATTGAGGCTCAGGCAAAAAGATGGTTTTCTTATAAAAAAAGAGCGTGTATTTGCTTGCATTACAGTTAGTGTAAGTTGAGAGTGAATAATGGAACCTGATGAATTCTAATTGCATAAAGCTTTAGAACCCTTCAAAAATAAGGTACTCTCAAGTACGAAATAAACGTCCCTCCCCCCACTTATTAATTTTTCGATTTTCTTCCAACCCCCGGACCTCATTAGGACCCCCTGTTTATTACGTTTAAGGAAATTGACTCTTTACAAACCCCACATTTCATTTCCATTCTTTGTTAGTTCTATTTACCCCCAATTTTTATAGCAAAATAGCATATTGCTGTATATATTTTAGTTTTATGCTTTATGACAACCTGTCTTTGTTCTTTCTGTCCTTACATAGTAGTAACAATGAAAGAAAGTGAAATGACAGATTTGTAAAAAGAAGTCAATTTCCCTAAAATTAATAAACGGGGGTCTTAATAAGGTCCGGGGGGTTGGAAACAAATTGAAAAATTAATAAGCGATGGGGACTTTATTTGGCACCTGAGAGTATGCTCATTTATATTTTTCACACGCTTATTTACTTGCGAATCATCGTAAATAAGCAAAACTGCATGTTTAAAAGCCCTTTTCAGAGCATGCGAGTTGCACATTCTATAAACAATTTTCCTGCAAACAACAGCTTTTGTACCAATATACTAATGTTGCTAAGGGGAAACCTCTTGATGCAGGGGAGGATTAGAACTTAAAAACTGGTCAACAATTTTGTACCCCTTCTATTTTTCTCATAAATTTTCGTTTTCTACCAAGAAGGAAGTACAAGATTTTATACTAAAATATTGAAATATTTTCCAGAAAGTTTCATGCCCACAATTGTAGTTTAAGAATTTTTCATGCCCTCCCCAAATTTAATTTGTCCCTGTACCCAGAATTATACTATACATGACCGACCCCAAATATACAACGCCTAACTTTGGTAATATGCATTGTCATTCTATTACTTTATCTTCTTTACCAGAATCCTCTTCTATTGCAGTAACGTTCTCAATTACGCCAATTGTTACGTCCTCTTTCGCAAGGACTTGCTCCTTTTGAACTATAACTTCTGACCCATGACCTTTGCCAGCCATGTCATTTGATTCTTGGCTCCTACTTCCATTTTGTTTTGAGTTATTTTTCTCCTCACATAATAATACCAGCTTCCTTTTGCCATAGTATCTTTCAATATAGCTCTTGAAGAAGTATATGAGAGGGTTAAGAACTCCTGATACTTTTAAAAATATGGCTGACGCCTTTGTGATCTGCAACTGGAATAAATCGATAACCAATGGTAAGTTACAAACCATAAATGAGACAACTACCAAGATGCAAATTATAATTGATGACTTTTCCTTCTTCATCGCCTCTTTGATCTTATTCTTATCTATTCGTAACTCATTTTGATCAAAGTTAAATAACTTCAATGATCTCAAAATCATCATATAAAGAACCCATGTATAGACCACAATTACAAGTACAGTACCAAAGGTTAAAATTCCAGCAGCACAGTAGGATACTGTAGCTGAAATCGAGTTGGGATTTTTGCGCACTCTCAAGTAATCTGTTAGTGAAAGCGATGTCATTGCGATGACGTCAAAAAGCCAAGTCAATAGTACACATTTAACGAGCCTTTTTCTCTTCGTATGCCAAAGCCTGTGCTGTAACGGGAGTTTAATCGCAAAGAATCGTTCGATACCAATTGCAGCTACGAAACTCGCTGATGCTGTAACTGAAAATGCGAGAGTTCCCATGATCCAATGAAAAGTACCACTGTACCGTATTTTTTCTTTTGCTTTACTTGATTGTTGAGTAATAACTATCGCAGATACAAGTAGGAAGCTGTTGAAAAGGTCGGCTATTGCAAGATTCAGGAGCAAAATTTCAAAATCTGTTGCTCTCTTGATTTTCCTCAAAATTAATTTGATCTCAATTCCATTCAGTAGAATTGCAATTGTAATTAATGTGTAGGAAGCCACAAGAAATGAAGTTGTTGGATATAACCTTATGGAGAACTCGTTTTTCAATGTAGTGACACTTATGTTAGACATTTTTGAAGTCGACGAATATAATATGAAGCTATTAGCATCCCTTGATGCTGTTGAAGAGATAAAATTACTTGGAAAGAAGTTGATAATTGAGTGCTTGAATTGCAATTATACTCAGACTAGAATCCTTGACCGTTGCACTGGTATCCTTGATCAAAACAAGAGGTTTACAAAACCAGCATCTGTACTTCACAGCAATTATGTTTATTTTCCGCTGTTCCCAAATACCACGAATGATGTATAATATTCTGA
The DNA here is from genome assembly GCA_018155075.1 of Cassiopea andromeda. NCBI lineage: Eukaryota > Metazoa > Cnidaria > Scyphozoa > Rhizostomeae > Cassiopeidae > Cassiopea > Cassiopea andromeda. The sequence goes on from WIPJ01000496.1 coordinate 185,549, forward strand.
TCTGCTAAAACTAATGCTTGTGAATTGTGATCTCTTTAGCCAGCTAGACCTTTGTTGATTACAGTTATGAACATCACCTGTCGACCATAAGCTATAAAGAGTAGTGTTAAACATTTTTTATCTGTCAATGCTTAGTATACCCAATAGTATTTCAAATAAAACTGTTTCAGATGAAGAATCAATGTTGTTCTCAGTCGCATGTGTTTTGAATTCCTACTGCTTCAAATACTGTTCAATATCTCCTTATTCCTTAACTTTCATCTTCAGATTAGACAAAATCACTAGCATTTAGTGAAATCACTAATTGGCTGAGATGCATTATTGATATGAAGTCATTAATGTTTTGAAGTTAATTGCTTCCTTTTGTCATTTGCTTTGTACTTTTGAAAATCATTACAATGACCATTGAAAGCTGGTTTTCCATCCCACTTATTCCTTTGTTTAACTGTAAAGACGTTCTTGTAAATAATGACAAAAGCAATGTTTGTATTGCTTTACTTTACCGAAGGAGGCTTTATTGTCTACTCATTATCAGCAGTTATACCCATAGAGATAAAAATAAACACTAGAGTGCGAGCTTCGTATTGGTCCCATTCATAAGAATGAGGCCACCATGGGCACGGCTACCATTTTGAATGCATGGCAACACAACTTGAATGGCCAGAAATTGGTATGTGTTTTGCTGGAAGATATGCCAAAGGTAGCTGGTATTCGGATTATTTTTGGGAAGCGCAGTACAAGGTAGCGTACAGCAACCTCTTTCAGTCTCATTTTGAAAGCTAGACAGTCGAGGTACAGTATATACTTTCCTTTTTCGAATACGCCAAAGAAATGCTTGGGCCTAAAGGCGGAACGTTAGATTAGCTTAGTTAACCATTTGTCAAGAAAAATATAGTTATTACCTACCTTTTGAATCTCTCGATTGCGTATTATACATTTTTAAACAAAACTAATTTATTCATCTGGTGTCTTACACTTGGAGTGTTTTTCAGCACTATTTGTCTTGTGTACTGCTTTGCGTATGTTTGCGTACGTAGCAAGAAGTATTTTTCACAAAGCTTTTTTACAATTTGTGTGAGATGATCATCTTCAAACACTGGATCGTTTTCATGAGCATGATCAGCAAATGACGGAAAATAGGTTCTTAGTCTTTCACCTCGAGCTCTCAGCATATCATTAGTCATTTTCCGTATTAAAAAATCTTTTGAACTTATTTTCATCTCCTCTTTTCTCGT
>WIPJ01000496.1:191167-207299 GCA_018155075.1 Cassiopea andromeda
TAGAGAGAATAGAGAGAGAGAGGGGAGGAGGGAGGGAGGGAGGGAGGGAGAGAGAGAGAGAGAGAGAGCGAGAGAGAAGTATTTTCATTACTTGGTGTAAAAACTAAGATAGGGTTTCAATATTATGAAAGTCCAATGGGTCCAAAAGTGTCTCAGTTGCGAGTACCATGTTCTTACGACCATCTTTCTTATAAGTAAAATCGTGTTTACTGATATACTGATGTTGCTATTTTACTGATATGCGTTATTATTTCATTATATTTTCTTCTGTGCCAGATTCCTTTTCTAATGCAGCGGCGTTTTCAATTACATCAATTCTTATGTCCTCTTTAGCAAGGGCTTGTTCGTTGTGATCTATAGCTTCTAATCCATGACCTTTACCGTTTGACTTTTCACGGCTGTCTTGACAATTCTTTGCGTTCTTTTTCTCCTCCCACGGTGGTACTAGCTTCTTTTTGGCATAGCATTTTTCAATATAGGCCTTGAAGAAATATATAAGAGGGTTAAGAACTCCTGATATTATCAAAAATATGACTGACGTCTTTGTGATCTGCAACTGAAATATGTCTGCAACCATTGGTAGGTTACACACCAAAAACGAAACCACAACCAAGATGCAAATTATAATTGATGATTTCTCCTTCTTCATTGCTTCTTTGATCCGTTTCGTATCTATTCTTAATTCCTTTTGATCAAAGTCAAACAACCTCAGTGATCTCAAAATCATCAAATGCAGGACCCATGTATACACTGCCACTATGAGTACAGCACCCAATGTTAAAGTGCCTGCAACAAAGTATGATATCGAGTTGGGATTTGTACCTAGTCGCAAACGATCTGATAGTACAAACGACACTAATAAGATGATGTCAAAGAGCCAAGTGAATAGCATATATTTAACGAGTCGTTTTCTCTTCGTATGCCAAAGTCTGTGCTGTAATGGGAGTTTAATCGCAAAGAATCGCTCGATGCCGATTGCTGCTACGAAACTCGCTGATGCTGTAACTGAAAATGCTAGAGTCGTCATCAGCCAACGAAAAGAACCACTGTGTCTTATGCTATCATTGGTATTCTTGGATTGTTGAACGACGACTATCACAGATACAAACAGGCCACTGTTCAAAAGATCGGCTATTGCAAGATTCAATAACAAAACTTCAAAATCTGTTGCTCTCTTGATGCTCTTCAAGATTAGCTTGGTTTCAATTGAATTCAGCAAAATAGCGATTGCAGTTGTCGTATAGGATAGGGCAAGAAATGGAACTGTTGGATAGAGCATTATTGAGAATGTGCTTTGAACTGTAGTACGATTCATAATAGACAGTTTTGAATTCGATGAAAATATAGTGAGGCAGTTAATTTCTGCTGACGCTGTTGCAGAAATGGAATTTCTTGGAAAGATTCTTCAGATACTTGAGCGTATGAATTGCAAACGTATGCGGACCAGAATCCGTCAAGATTACGATTCTGCCATTGACATATGATATCCTTAGTCAAAACAAGAGAAGCGCATTAAATCAGCAGGCTCATTCTACAACATTTAGAAGAACAAGAGAGAAATTGTGCATCAGTTGCTTTTTTCAGTTTTTCGCAAAAGCCAGGAAATATTTGTAAATCTCTTATCTGCTTGCGCTAATGTTTTTGTATAGAAATCTCTCTGGCCAATTAGGCATTTGTTGATTACGGTCTTTGAGTATCACTTGTCGTCCATACGCTACAAAGTGTGTTGCGAAATACTTTTTTATATCCCAATATTTACCTTGTCCAATTGTCTTTTCAAAAATAAAGCTGGTGCAATTGAAGAGTCGGTGTTGTTCGAACCACTTGTGTTTTGTAAATTCCTACTGCTTCATATACTGGTGAATTTCTCCTTAATTCCTTGATTTCAATGATCAAATTAAACAAAAATGGCTAGTATCTAGTGATTAACTAATTGGCTGAGGTGTATTGTTGATATGACATCATTAATGCTTTAATGTTGATCATTTCCTTTTGTCATCTACTTTGCACTTTTGAAAATCATTGCAATGACCATAGAAAGCTAATTTTCCACTCTAGTAAATTATCTATTCAAATGTAAAGTCATTTATATCAATAATGGAAATGCTCCTATTGTTTGTTTTACTTCTGAAGAAAGCTCCGTTTCTCTGGTAATTATAAGTTCTTACACTACAATACACCCACTTGTTTACATGTGATTTTTCTTGAAAAAGGAGAGCTATGGATATACTGTTGCATAATCTATGAAGTTTTCAGTCATTATGTCTTCTTCATGCTTGCAATGGTTAGCTAATTCTTTTACTAGGCGCGCACGAGAGAATGCTTTACTGTTTAGCAAAACCCCTTTCATGGCAGCTTGCAAAAAGCAGATCCTCTCTTTTGCGGGGACAACCTTGTAAGAGCTTTTTATCTTTCACAGTGAAGGCAGAATATCTAGTATGTCTAGTATTTTAACTACTCAAGATCAATTTATCATGATTCGATTAGTCGTATACTTAACGTATGCATGGAAGTCGGTTACAGCTGCTGACTTAGTGAATGCATGGTAGGCAAAAGTTCGCCATTGGGAGTATCGTTTCTTCTCATAAAGATGCTTATGGAAGCAATTTATATCCTTTTTTCAAACGAGAATTTGCGGCATGTCAGTGGGTGTGGCCTTCAAAGCTGTTTTGTGAACAAGCCCCCAGGCTCCACATTCTCTCACTTCATGCGCACCTTTTCCATTCCCACTCCTCGCTGCTGCTCTTCATTTTCTCCTCCACACAACAGATAGGGGAGTGCTGATATGATCTAGTGAGGCTTTTGAATCTTGTTCTACGTGCTTTCTCTGCCAATTTTGATGACTGTGTTCACATACTTCCTTCAGATATCCTTGAACTAATTCCTGCTCTCTACTTTAAGTACCTTATTACCATTCCCTCCTGCTAATGAACTGCTAAAATTTTTTCAGCTCATCAAGTCTTATAAGAACCCCCTCACAGCTTATTTGTATTTGCTTACAGATTTTTCAAAACATGTTTGAAAATAGAGGTGTGTATCGGATTGGAATGGGCATTTATAATCAGAGAATTGGCTTTTTTGCTGAAATCCGATCCAATCCCCACTTTTCTAATTCGAATCCGATCCGATCGAAATTTTCTGCTTCGATCCGATCCGATCCGATCCGATCCGAAAATAGTAAGCTAATGGTTATAATGAGAAGACTTTTATATTATATTCTGCTACATGCAATAGTAACCTCGCTTAACAAGTTAGTTACAATTGATTGGCCTATTAATGATAATAAAGCAAACTACCAACAATAACCAGAGTGAAAACAAGAACAATAACAACAAAGCTACTATGTATTGTGCAAGGGTATCTCAGATGGTAAGGAGTTTTGGATTATTCCACGGTTTATTTCTGCAGCAGAAGATGTAATAAGTCGCTCGACTGATGGCATTAGAGAGTGTTGAAAATAGGTCGCGTCGATGTCCCATGTCAACAGCTAGAGCATCACACATTTTGATAAAAGAAGAACAAGAATGACAAAAAATTGCAAGAGCACTGATAGAAAGATTGACAAACTTAGCATCTGTATATTTAGATTTACGAGAATCAACAAGGGATTGATATTCCTCTTGCGCTCACAGTTCACCTCTAAGTTGGTCTCAAAACCTACTGTCAGTTCTAGAATGTAAAGGTTGTTATCAGGTGAGACAAGAAGGAGATTACTTGTTTGCTAATTAATGCCAACCAGAACCTTAATTACATCAATTCTTATTCAGGTTAATATATGGTACGGTGAAGGAAAACAGTACACGTTAAACATATCATTAATATAGTAAGAACCCTAACTTTTCAACAAATCTATCACCCCTACATATACTCACTGTATTTCTGTGCATTCGGGCTGTATAAATGACAAGCATTGATTGCTGACGGTTTAAAAATATGGATTTCTTATAGTAATTTGTCGTTATTTCGTTGCTAATAAGTATATAATATCTTATCTGTAACATGCATCTTTGAGAGCCAGTCAGTCTAAATACAGGCTAATATGTTACGATGAAAGAAAGATATTACATGTCAATGTGAATTAATCTACAGGCATAAAATCTATCAAAAAAATATATCTACAATCATAAAAGCCTTAAATTTTCAACAAATCTTTTACACAATCTACAGTTGCAATCAAAGTGATGGTTTTTAATCCCTCTTTTCAAGCTATTCAATGTCTGGGACTCTTTTAAGGAAGATAGCATTGTATGCCATATCTTCGCTCCAAAAAAATGTGCATTTTCAATACCATACCCTGTCGTGTTTGGGTTTGGTACCAAGATATGTCTACCACTACGAAGGGTGTATGGGTATCTTTCTCCTGAAAGATTTTATTCATGAATCTTGGATTGAGATTCTTTTGAGCTTTAAAGATTTCAATAGCAAGCAACTGTAAATGTTTGTAGCGAATGGACGCTGTGCTTGCTTTCGTCAATAATTCCTTGAAATTTGAACACCTATCTTTGTATGCGATTCTCAAAGCTCTCTCCTGAATTTTGTTTATTTAAAGTTAACAAAGATAGCTTTAAAACTAATGCATGCCAACTATATTGAGCCTTAGTAGCTTATGTATGTATTGATAGTTGTAATACTCTTTTTTTATAATGCTCAGTCATGTGCCTGAACATCTACCGTAATAGGAGAGATACGGCTATACAGTCCTGTGCCTAGGGACCTGAAAAGAATATGATATAAAGTCCATCCAGCTTTCTATTATTTTCGTAATTATTATGTGGGTGTCGTCTTTTATGGTATCAGGAAGCCAGTTCAAGAGCATGCTCCCTCTAGTTAAAAGATTCCAGATCTCTATCTGAATTCAAAATGAAGATAAGAAATGGGATGGAAATTCTTGCGTCTGCAGATTATGTGAAATTTGTGCTAAAAATTTAGGGTTTCTATAGTTATCGTCGCCGATCACTATGAGGTAGGAGGGCAGGCATGACTATCGAATATGCTTTCAATGTACTAGACATTCTCTCGTCGCATCCAGTGTCTACTATATGGCCCACCATGGTTGGGCTTGGAGAAAAAATTTCAAAACTAAGACTCACAGATGGCTGTAGTACGCTATCTCAAGATTTGCTTTTCCAAATACGGTGCTTCATAGATGCCCACTCACTTCCCAGGGTAGATGACCTTTTAGATGCCCTATCAGGCTCCAGATATTTTTGTGCTCTTGATCTACGAGCTGGATATTGGCAGTTGAGTGTTGTACCTGAAGACAGGGAGAAGACAGCCTTTGTAACTCCAGATGGGTTGTGGGAATTTATTGGCCTACCTTTTGGTGTTTCTCATGGGCCAGCTACTTTTCAACGTGCAATAGAAATTATTTTATCTGGCCTCACATATCATACTTGTTTATGTTATTTTGGTGATATTATAATTCCATCAGATAGCATTCTGCAGCAATGTGAAAGGCTGAGTGCTGTTCTTTCCCGCTTTCAAAAGCACTACTTGCGTGTTAAAGCTTCAAAATGTTGTTTTGGAGTTTCCAAAGTCCCTTTCCTTGAGCATGTTGCATCTGGGAAAGGAGTGCATACGGATCCCAAGACGATTGAAGCAGTTTCTAATCTTCCTCCCCCTACTAACTTAGATCAAGTAAGGTTTTTTCTTGGGCTTGCTGAGTACTATCGCCGCTGTATCCGAAATTTCCCTCATATTTCTTCCCTTTTAGTAACTCTAACAAAGAAAAGTTCAAAGTTTTCATAGACAGATAAGCAAGAGCAATCTTTTTCCCAACTCAAAAGAAGTTACTGTGCACTTCACCAGTTTTAAGTTATCCCCACTTTGATAAGTGTTCCATTTTACAAACAAATGCCTCTGACATGGGTCTTGGTGCAGTACTCAGTCAATATAATTCTTCCGGCCAGGAACATGTTATTTCCTATGCCAGTAGATCCCTTTCTAATCGTGAAAAACACTGACTCTGCTACTGAGAAAGAGGCATTAGCTGTTGTTTTTGCAACTGATCATTTTCATGCCTACTTGCTAGGTAGGAAGTTCACTCTAACAACTGACCACAGTGTCCTTAGTTGGTTACACTCTTTGGAACCCAAAAGCCGTTTAGGACGTTGGGTCATGGCCCTCCAAGAATACTCTTTTGATGTACAACACAGGCCAAGTACTTCCCATGGGAATGCAGATGCATTGTCTCGTCTACCCCTCACTCCCCTGTTGATAGTCTAGGGTGCAACTCCCCAATTAGCAACCATAGTTGTATTACTTCTGTCACACCACAAAGTAGTTTACAACAAGAAAAATTGAAAGACCACGATCTTAGCAAGGTAATTGAATTCAAGTCTTACCAAATGCCTCTGCCTCCATATTTTGTCTGGGCTCATAATCCTACCCTGATGGCCCTGTCGGATTGCTGGGATGCTCTGCACTTGGTCAATGGGACTTTAGTCAAAACTATTCAAGGTCAACCTACCTCACTTTCTCAATATGCATTTATTATTCCATTCAGCTTGATCCTTTCTATTTTCCATGGAATTCACTGCTCGCCATTTTCAGGTCATTTGGGCTTAAACCGGACATTGCAACGTGTACGTGGGATGCTTTTCTGCCCTATAATGTCTCTACATATTACTGAATTTGTTCCATATTGCCATCTATATGCACAGAATAAACTAGGTGCACCTCTTAATGTTAATGAACCTTTTGTATTTTTGGCCATGGACTATATAGGTCCTCTCCCTGAAACCACCCAAGGTAATAAACATCTGCTAGTCATCATGGACCAGTTTACGAAATGGTTGTTGCTTACTTTCTTTTGAATAGGCTGTTATACCTTGCTTATTCAGCTAATTTAGGCCTACTATGCATGCCGCATGGGACCCCTAGTTTAACGTCCCTTCCGAAGGACGGCGGAGTGAGCTGTTTTTTTAGTCGTTCATCTGGAGGTCGCCCATCCAGTTTCTGACCGTACACAGACATTCTTAACTTCAGTTAAGCTAATGGAACTGGCTGCACCGCTTGGCCACTCACCCCGCAAAGTGGTGTGAAGCTTTCCCCACTGAGGACCAACGGGCCTCTACTGTTGCTGAGATACTTGTCACTCGTGTTTTTAGTAGATTTGGGCCCCAACCATCATACACTCAGACCAGGGTAGGAATTTTGAGAGTAATCTCATGCATGAAATATGTCGACTCATGGGGGCTCACAAGTCCCGTATCACTGACTATCACCCACAATGTGATGGCTTGTCGAGCGCCAGAATATAACTTGCAGGAAATATTATCCTGTTTTGTGTCACAGCACAAGGGTGACTGGGATAATTGGGCTAGTTTAGCTGTTTATACATATAATACAAGTTTTCATGAGTGTACCGGGCTCAGTCCTTACGAATTGGTTGTTGGTAAAGACCCTCGCACACCACTAGCGCTAGAATTAGATCTCCCCTTAGAGAACCAAATGCCTTGTCCTGAATGGACAATATATTGAGTATTTCCTCTATATCCTATAATATTAGAACATTTGTAAAACATTAGTAGTCTGGGAATTGAGAAGTAGAGTACGGACATACAATTATTTTTTCTCTCGTTTCTCAGCCTTGGAACCATAAACACGCTACATTAGGCTTATTCAACACAATAGAAAGATTTCTTTTGCCCACCGAAGGGCATCAGCCAATCAGAATGAAGATGACATAACTCTCAAGTCACGTGTTCTAGAGTAAATGTAAGAACTTGTTGGCCTCGATTTGAGGCATACTAGATTTGAAAAGTGAAAGTAATTTTTTTCAAAAGAGAAAGCACTGGAGCAAATCGACCATATGGCAAAGGGTTTTACCTCGGAGTGAAGATACCGCCTTTCTCTGTCGGGACTACATTGGAGGATGGCAGTGAACGACACGGTCGAAAGAGTTTTGAAGTGTGTTATTTGTACGGATGAATTGCGAGAACCCAAGACGTTACCATGTAACCACTCGTTCTGCCGACGCTGCTTAGCCAGGCTTGTAACATCGAAATATGTGAGAAATGATGGTAGTTTGCAAGCACCACTTATGAGAATATCTATTGTCTGTCCTACTTGCAACACTAGAAGCCAAGAATTTGGTTCACTTGATGATATAACCACACTTCATATCATCAACAACCTACTTGAGGCCCAAGTAAAAGATAGGGGTGAGACCGAGAAGGAGTCCCATTGTTGCATTTGTAAAAAAAGTGCTAAGATATGTTGCTACAGGTTAGTTTCATTTTTTAGTTAATATTTTAGGCTCCGTAAAAATAGTAGTTTATCATTCTGGCGCGTCAATTTATCCTCCTGCGTCAACTTTTTCTAGTTCCTTTTTCATATTTTCTTGATGAATATTGCAGAATTGGGAATAAATAGTATTGCATTCGCACTCAGACGTTGTTTTTATATCAGTTGAAACCCACTGCCGAAAAATTGATCACATTACCATTCCAGAGTTTCCAATAAAATTACCTTAAGGGAAAAATGTATGCTTTTTTGTTCATTGCATTGTAGAGCATAGCATTTTCATAACAGTTATAGTTGAAATAAAGCGTTTAGCTACTATGACGAGGAATAGTATTAGCGGCCGAAGACGGGGCTCTAGGTGCAATGCCATAAACTGGGTGTGGCATAGTTGTAGCCACGCTCATATTTTGAAAGACTGAGACATGATGATTTAGTCTATTTATCATGTAACATAACCTACAACTAGGAAGATCTCAGTAGCCATATAACAGTGAAGAATTCCATCATAGTGATACAATAAATAACATTAGAAGCAAGGTGAATGAACTTTGAAAAATCAAGGTCTACACAAACATTGTTGGAGGGGTTGAGCTTCCCAAAATGGACAAAAATTTTAGAAGGGGCTCAGCCCCCCAGAGCCACCCTAGAAGTAATCCCTCTCCAAAGCATACCAGACTGTAATCCCTTGTACAGAGAATAGAATACATAGCAAGAAGTGCCCATCTACATCCAAAAAGGATGATAAACAAATATATTTTTTCAGGTGCCTTATCTATTTGCTTATTCAGATGCTTATTTGATTGTTTTCATTCTTAGTTATTTATATAGTGAGCCCAGTGGCATGGCCACGAGGGGGTGCAGGGTGCAAATACCCTCCCACTTTTGCCAAGATGGTGCTTGAGATTTCCTTAAAATTGATAAGAAAATAAGTTTGGGAACGAGCAAATCTTCAGAGAAGTAGATGGTGTGGCCAAAAATTTTTTATTTATGTACCCCACTTTTTTAGCCCTGACCATGCCCCTGAGTCAGTCCTGTTGTTAATGGTTGAATCATTGCTTCATAGATGTAATGATTGTTTCTGTCCTGACTGCTACGAAATGGCAAAGGTGCAGCCATGCCCAGTTGCAAATGCTGATCTAGCTGAATTTATGCAAGGAGTTGTCATAAAGCATGCACTTGTTTCCATCGCAGTCCCATTGGAAGATCATTGTGACTGTGCAGAGCATTCACTTCCATTGAATTTGTTCTGTAGCGATTGCAAGCAGATAATTTGCATAGATTGCTTTCTCTTGAGTCATAAACACCACCAAACTAAGCTGGTTAAATATGGGAGAGAAGAGGCTCTCACTCACATTGAGAAGATTAAATTAATGAGGGAGAGCAATGCAGAAAGATATCGTGATCTACATCAAGCTGCAAAATATGAATCAGCAGGTGCATCAGAAGATGAGCAGAGAATTGAAGATAGTGAAAAGAGAATTCATGGATTGATTTCATCTGTTTTCAAAAAAGCAAGATCCTTACACAGGTCCAAACATGATATATGGAGAACTGCAGCAGAGGAAACAACAAGTTTTTGTGATAACTCAATTCCCACATGTACAGATTATGATTTCAATAACAAGACTGATTTTGAGTTAGTATGCCTTCTGAGTGATTTGCAACTGGCTGAAAACAGAGTACAGGAGGAAGCCACTAATATTGAAAGTAAATTGCAGTCAATTGGAAGAATTAAATCTGAGAATAATTTAAATCTCCACATCAATGAGGAACCCATTTTCAATTGTATTCTTAGCATATTGAACCATGTACATTTTGGGCAAGAAAACATTGTGAAAGATCTTGCATATTGCTATAGTTTTGAGGATTTTTCAAAAGGAAGATATTCAGAGAGCACTGAAGGGCAGAAGGACAGCAATACTCCTGACAGCACCTTGGAAGCACCTAGAGGTTTGCTGGTGTTATTCACTTTACATTTTCAATATTTATTGGCAGTCTTTCATATTTTGTACCCTATGAGTAGAGATGTATTTTGGAGATGATAATTGGAAAGTGTAGGATTATGGCAGTGTGTTAGGTGCCAGGCCCTTCGGATGCCTAGATAAGGAAATTACACCCATTTTTACCTTTCATTGTTTTCCTATCTTAAGAAGTTGCTTATTGTTGTAGAAACCTTGAGTTTTGACTATATAAACAACCCTATTACTATAAAATCAGTTAGTACTTTGAAGTCTACAAAATGGTACAAAAGTAGAATTTATAGAATTTGCTGAATGTTACAAGGATATTACAGATTTTGTGGAATGATATGACAATAATGTGGGTTTTGCGCTCCCTACACACCCCCAGCAAGTCCATCTATGTCTACTCTGAGTTGGTCAGTACAAGGGGGTCTTACTAGTTTTGAACCTTCCTCGAAAACTAAAAAACTGAGTGATCTTGTTTACTGGGGGGATTTTCTAGACAGCAGACCTGTCATGTGTGGTAATACCCCATGTCCTATCATTAAGTATCTTCTAAGGTACTTTGAACAAAATAAGAATACTAGTTGGTAGATTATCTAATCAAGTAGATTTTCAAAAAGGATTTGTGACTACAAGAAAACACTCAGAATGTGAATGCAATGGCATGGTGTCTTCAAAAATGCAAAACAGAAAAACTATGCCTAGACATGGCCTTTGACACTTCAGCTTACTAAACTCTATAGATGGGGGTCTTGGTAAGGTGAGGGAGGGTGCAAAAAAGTCTTATAAAATAATAAGAACCCCCATCCTTGTAGTAGTACAAGTGTGGGGACACATTGGAGAACATTGATACTCAATGGTGCTCAAATTGATTGATGCTCAAAGATTCTTACACAAGCTTGTTTGCTTGGATAGTGAGCTGCAATCTTTGTAGCATTGCAGTGTTTTGTGTTATTATACTTGGGATCACATTTCTACTGAATATTGTTAGATTTTACACTAAACAAAACAGTCACAGTCAGGTTTCATGAGGCACTTTGCATGACATTGTCAATGTATGCTTCATCCAAAAAGAATAGGGCTTGTAACTCTTTCATTGGAAATGAACAGCCAGAAGCAGTGGTGTAGAAGTACATTGGTAGCTAGGGAGCTCTTTTCTGGGATACATCTTTGCAGTTAATGCACTTAGTTATATAAGAAAGGGCTAATATCGTCCAGTAAACAGCGCATTTTACATAACCTATACATTGTGAACCGACAATTTCTAGACTGCTGTTTAGATCTAGAGTACCCTTTTACAACAAGACAGTGGTTCTTTTTTGCACCCTGCTGTGAAAAAGGCAGTGGTTTTCTGTAAATGCACCCTGCTGTGAACAATGGTAGCAAACTTCATCCACACCTAGAACCCAATGTGCCATTTTTCTATAACTTTTCTGTTTATATCTATTTCTGATAAATGCAGAAATCCTTCTCTATCATCATAATATTTTGTGGTTGATTTTCTTAAATAGTTTGGGGTAGGAAAGTTCACAGATTTATCAAGGCAACAGAAGCATGGACAATGGTGTGGAGGCATAGGGGCCAAGGGACGATGGAGTGAATATTCAGGGGCACCATAAGAGCAAAATGAAGATTTTGATTGAAAAGTTCAAGTTTTTGCAATTATTTCAGTTGAAAATCAGCAGAGCGTGACAGTTGAGGAGCACCAATAAAGCAATTTGAAGAATTTTTATAGAAAAGTGAATATTTTCCATTATTTGCTTTCTTAAGATTCAGCTGAGTGTGATCTTTAAGGGGCGCCGATGGAGCAATATAAGATTTCTGTTGCAAAGTTAGAATGTTTTCCATTATTTCCTCAGTTGAAGATCAGTTGACTGATATGTTCAAGGGGCACTAAAAGCAAAATAAGACAAGCCAATGGTGTACGAGTTACTCCAAGTTTTGTATTTGCACATTTGACATTCTTTGTCCAGACTGTTTAGCGTAGCTAGTAGAGATGCAAACAGGACAAGAAAACCAGGAGCTTATTGAAGAGCAACAATTCAATGCGTGCTCCAGGGACCTGTTTAAGGACCCATCCTTTTCTGTATTTACGTAAACGACCTTCTAATGACTAATGGTAACACTGAAGTGTGCAACTACGGAGACGACACAGCATACTATGTGTACGACACAAGCGCTGCACAAGTGATTCGAAAATTAGAGACTGCTGTTTATAACAGTGTTATATGGTTTGACAACAACTATATGAAATTGAATGCTGAACAACCCCATCTGCTGATCTTTGGTGAAAATAGTGATAGACTTTCTCTTAGTACTGGAGACAAGGTAGTAACTGAAAGTAAAGAAGAGACACACATTGGGGGTAATTAAAGATAAAAAGCTTACTTTTACGTCACATGAACAACCATATGCAAGAAGGCTAATCAGAAGCTACATGCATTACCTCTGATCTCTAGTTATATTGACAGTGAATAACTAAGACATATTATGAGGGTTTCTTACTGTCCCAATTTAAGTACTGTTCCCTAATTTTGATGTTTTGTGACAGAAGAATGAACAACAAAATTAACCGTATTCGTGAAAAGATCCTGCGTATTGTATATAAAAAGATACACAATCTACCTTTACTGCTTTACTGCAAAAAGATAACTCAGTATCAGCTCATCAGTACTTACAGCAACTAATGTCAGAAATCCAATAGACAAATTTAAGCCTTAACCCTTGTTTTGTGAAAAGAATTTTTGTGCAGAAAAACGTCATATAATCTACAAATGAATAATCAACTTGCCTTGCCTCGCGTCAAGACAGTATCTAATGGAATACTAAGTGCTGTGTTTCTAAGCTCCGCATTGTGGCATACAGTGCCAAACGAAGCCGAGAATTCTATAACTATACATGACTTCAAAAGCTTTATAAATCACTGGAAGGGTCAGGAAAAATGCCCCTGTAGGCTATGCAGACTCTACATGGTGCAAGTTCGGTTCTTGACTTAGTGCTCTCTTTTTTCAATTTTTTTATTTACATTTTTCAAAAATATTTAAAATTTTATGAACACAATTTTGTTATGATTTACACTTTGTATGTTCTCCTAGTAAGAATATTTTAGCTTTTCAGCTATTTTGATGTCGAACTACTATAAATATATGAATTATTATTATCATTATTATATCATATATTGTTATATTATTTTATTATATATTAGTTTATTATATATTATTGTATTATATATTATTATATTATATATTATTTTATTATATATTATTATATATTATCATCAAATCACAAAAGTCATTCGTAGAATGAAAGCCTCTGGTTCCCCTTGCCCCATCGATAAAATCTCCATAATTCCGTTTAAGCGATGTCCTTATCTTCGATCTTATATCACAGAGTTATTCCGCATCATTTGGCAATCTGGTGAAATTCCATGTGTATGGAAAAAGGCATGCACTGTCCTCATACACAAGAAAGGTGTTACATCAGAACCTGCTAACTTTAGGCCCATCACGCTTGAAAGTGTTCCTCTCAAAATATTTACTTCCTGTATACGTGATTCAATGTTTGCATGCTTGAATACTAATGGTTTCATCGAGCATAAAATCCAGAAAGGATTTCTCCCTAAACTTTGTGGTGCATTTGAGCACACAGCGCAAATGGCGAATGTTATAAACAATGCCAGGATTAAACAGAGGTCAGTTGTCATCACGTTGCTTGACTTAAAGAACGCTTTTGGTGAAGTCCATCACAATCTAATTTCGGAAGTGTTGAAATATCATCTTATACCAGACCATATACAAATACTTATCAGCAGTCTTTTCTCAAATTTCCAAACATCCATCATTTCAAACTCTTTTCAAACTCCATTTATCTCTGTAGGTAGAGGCGTTCTCCAAGGGGATTGCTTAAGCCCATTGACTTTCAATCTATGCTTTAACACTTTTATCAACTACATTTCTGCTCAAAAATTTAACCAGTTTGGTTTCTCCATCGGATCTCTCTCTCCTGTCCACTGGTTTCAGTTCGCAGATGATGCTGCCGTTATTACTAGTCTTGAGAAGGAAAATCAGCTACTACTCAATCACTTTTCTCGTTGGTGTACTTGGGGAAACATGAATATTCGAGTTGACAAGTGCTCTACTTTTGGAATAAAAAAGGCATCTACTTCATCCGTTCAGTACCTTCCTAAACTTATTCTAAATCACGATGTACTTCCTACCATTGCCAAAGGTGATTCATTTGAATACCTTGGTAGACATTTCAACTTTTCTATGGATAATCATGACCACATATCTGAAGTATTAGATCCTTTTTCTAGTTTGATGAGTAAAATTGACCTTCTACCTTGCCATCCTACAAATAAACTTCTTTTATATCAAAGATTTGTACTCTCCAAAGTTTCATGGCATTTTACAATTGCTGATCTTGGTAAAACATGGGTAGCTGAGAATTTGGACAAGCTTGTGTCTAGTTATGTTCGCCAATGGTTGGATTTGCCTATCAGTGCCACCCTTAGTTCCCTTGTACTCCCAAAGGCTAAATACGGTATCAATTTGATCTTGCCTTCAACTAAATATTCTCAATGCCAAACAGTTATTAGGAATGCTCTAAAATCATCTCCCAACTCAGACATTAATATCCTGTGCTCACAGACAAGCTTGGGTTACAATGTCCAGTATGATCAATATCAGAACACAAAGCAGGTCCTAAATGCTATACAAAAGTATAACGAGATGCGTATAAACCATGAGCTAAAGTCACAGGGATTCATTATTACTTCTATTCTTGCGCATGCAAGTTCTAAAACCCGCAGCCTATGGTCCACCGTTCAACAGAGCATGCCAAAAAATATTTTTAACTATTCTATCAAATATTTGAATAACACCCTTGCAACCAGGAAGAATCTCAGCAAATGGGCCATTTCTCAGTCATCTGCATGCTCCTTCTGCCTTAAAACTGAAACACTTCAACATGTCGTCTCTAGTTGTACAACCTACCTGGAAGAGGGTAGATATACGTGGCGTCACAATTCTGTCCTTCTCTATCTTGCAAAAACTCTTACATCATTGTCTAAGTGCTCACTATATGCCGACCTGCCTTCATTTTTATCACCAAGCATTATTACTGGGGATCCCTTAGACCAGATCTTGTACTGGTTACTGATACTTCTCTTTATATTCTTGAGCTAACTGTTGGATTTGAATCCAATCTTCAAATTAATAGCGATCGAAAGAAAGCGAAGTACCACTCTCTCATATCTGACCTCACCCCTACATTTTCTAACATTAAATTTATCAATCTCTCGATGAGTACTCTTGGACTTCTAGGTAAATCATCTGACTCCTTGTTATTATTTTTGGAAGATCTCAAATTTGATAAACCTTCATCAAAACACATAATTAAAAAGATCATGAACATATCGATAAGATGTAGCTATTACATATTCTGTCTCAGAAACAAGCCCTGGACCAACCCCGCATTATTAGAATTTTAGTCACTGCTTATTATCATTATTCCTTTGTTTTTCGTATATGCACAATTTGTAGAAGTATAAGTAGTAGAAGTTGTTGTTTTAACCCTTTTGTTGTAATTAACTATGTTTTTTTTTTGACACGTAGAAATGGCAAATTGCCAATTATACACTACCTAATATTAGAGAGGTGTATGATTGTATCTTAAAATATATTCAATTATATGAAGTTTAAAAATAAATTGGGGGCATAGAGGCGTCAGCCCCCCCCCGATATGCTTGAAATTGCAAGTGTGTCAAAAGTCGGCCGTATAACTTGTTGTGCACAGATAAATCAAATTTTAAATGCATGTACAGTGTACATTGTACACTTATAAACTTTCTTAAGTCTCAATAATCCAGCACTGAACTTTCTTAAATTTTTGAGCAGTTGAGTACTACTTCCTTATAAACC
>WIPJ01000496.1:208215-240159 GCA_018155075.1 Cassiopea andromeda
TATTGCTGTTTATGGAGCGGTCCGAAAGACTCTTAGGTTCGTTCTGCAGAAGGTAACTTTTTTGTTATTTTTATCATATCACGTAGGAACAACCCTGGATTTTTGAGAACTCTTGATATATGGCGGAGGCATCCCTAAAGCACTAGTTGAAAAAATAAAATCCCTTATCAACTGAAAAACGGCCTTATCTTTGGGACTTTTGTGACATAACCATTTCGACATTGTCAATCTCGAGCTGTAACTACCCATTTCATTCGTCTCTGTATTTTAAAAGAAGTTTCTTTATTGTGCATTTTTTCGCCTTTAATAGAATGGCGAAAGAAAACTAAACAATTTGTGTATCATTTTGTTAATCTTAGGTCTCCATAAATGGCCCAAAAATGCATTTTACGATGGGAAACATTTAATTTTTTTTCCCTAGATCAGAATTTTGACAACGTGACTTGCTGTATTCCATCCTTCGATTTTCGAGCCCCCAGTGCGCAAGCGTGCATCATTTCCGCTCTGTCAGACTAACCTAGGTTCGCCCCAGGTTAGTATAATCTAGGGCGAACCCAAGTTGTGTCCACACTGAAGTTACCTAATTTACAGTGTGGACAGAAGCTTGGGGCGAACCTAGGTTAAGAGAATCTACGCATGTACAGGAGACATGTTATTCTGAATCCTCATTACAAATTTGAATCAAACATAGCCGAGAACAACGTGTACGGTATTAACACTTGTAGTTCAAATATATTTGTAAAAATCGCAATGATAGCAAAGCTTGCGATACTGTAGTTGAAATAATACAGAAGAATTGAGCTTTTGAAAAGAATTAAGAGCATCATTTTGCTGCTGTTGATGTAAATGAATAATTATGCCTACACAGGCACAATTTACTCTCAGAAAAGCACTAAAAAGCAATGATCAAATTACTGAAGCCGCCTTAAGTGTAAAACTATCCTAGGTTCGCCCCAGGTTGTGTCCACACTACATTTTTCACAACTAACCTGGGGCGAACCTAGGTTGGTTGTGTCCATACTAGGAAAATCTAACTTGGGTTAGTTGAAATATGGGGCGAACCTAGGCTAGTTTGTGTAGTGTGGACAGGGCTATAGTCCACCTTTACATGGGATTTCTAGAGCCAAGCGAGCTTGGTTTCTGGGTTCGTGTAAAAATTGCAGTTATTGTTTACAAACTCGTAAGCTGTTCCTTACACCCTTTGCTTACATTTTTATCCCGGTTGAGCGGGCTGGCTCACTTGCATAGTTTCGCATAAGAAATTTACATCTTGGCTCGCCAAGGTCTCGGTAGTTTTAGGTGAGATCTCGGTCGGGCGAGCTAACCCGCTTCTCATGTAAAGACAAATGACTCATTTCTCAGTGTAAATTACAGCTGAGATCTCACCTAAGTGGGCTAGCCTGCTTTTCCAAGTAATATCTCATCGCATATCAAATTAAATAGGATAAGTGCCAGATAGGATATATATTTCCCGCAGCATTATTTCACTCCAGCATTGTAAAAGAGAAATGGGGTGGTTCTAAAGTGTAAAAATGAAAACATTAAGAGGAACATTGCTGTATGTCATTTTTACAAGTGTCCCAAGGACCTTACGCGACTGTGGCAGCATCATGGGTATCAATTCAGATGCCTCAGTATGTCCAAATAGTCACGCAATTGATTATTCTCAATTTAACTAAATAGCATCAACAATCTTGTAGCCTTTCTGGGGCTTCTCGAGGAGACTGGTAATTCTCTAAAACCATCATGCCTTAGAGCTAAGGCTAGGGGTTGCCAACCAGTGAGAGGCTAAGAACCATATTCTTTACTGTGATACTGCAAAGAGGTGCGTTAAACTTATGGGAACACACGATGATCACCCCCATCTTTTCCTCTCACACAAAGATATCTGATGGAACTCAAGAAGAGTGATCATTTATAAGAAACACATACTCAAATATGATATTAGAGCCTCATGAAGCCAAATAAATGTGAAACGTAGTAACTTTGATATAGTAATATTTTACAAAAAAAAGTCTTGCAATTGTTTATTCAGTGGTATGCGTATAATATGAGCTCTTGCTCATACCCGCGCCTGAGTAGAAAGGACGATCTTAATCAATTTTTGTGTTAAGAGTAACAAGGAGTTAATGTTTGAGTTGGAGATAGACAGTACGCTTCCACTAAACCAAATATTTTTCAATTTTTTGTGCTCTTCGACATTCCAAAGAACCTAGGTCTGACATAAAGAGCCGCGGGCAGCGCTCGAGCCGCGGGCCATAGGCCTAGGCCTAAAGCAGAACTAACACACGTAGACTTGTTCTTTACTATTTCGTTGTAACCTCAAAACTGACTTAAAGCATCAATACACAGAATCATTGGCGTAACGTGTATGGGGGCCTGATCAGTTCAAAAGTATATTGAAGTAATAAAAGTAGTTGCAATTAATTAAAGACAGTATCATTAATTATTGTATATGTAGTGAATTAATTATTACTTATGCTCGTAATTAATTATTGCGCATATACATAATAACTACAAAATTAATTATCAGAGATACGCGTAATTAATTATTGGGTATACCCAGAATTAATTATTAGATATATGCAGAATTAATTATTGGATATGCTCTGAATTGCCGGGCAAATCCCAAAATGCAATACTTTAATTCGAGCGCGATATTAAAATAGAGTACCAGAGTGATGACGTCTTAAAAACCTATTTTTAGAATGTTCATATTTTGACCACATGGAGTGAAAGAGCAGCGCAAAATAGGCATGTGTTGACAATTTTAAGTGAATGGTGTGAAAATGGGATGAAATTTGGCCATTTAATGACAGAAGACTTGCCATACAAACCAATGTATTTTCGGCCTGGATCTTAAAGGGAGCGCTGTAAGCTACCCAGCGTGTCCAGGGCAGAGCTCTGGCAGGGGTCCAGGGGGCTCCGCCCCCGGAAGCTCCAGAGATTTTGCCATCTCTGAGGCCTTAAAATGACTTAGGATCACGAAAGTTCTCTTTCTGCACGGTAATAGAAAAACACCAGAAGTAATTCCTGTATATCTTTTGTCTGCGAGTGCACAGGTATGCCAAATCTCAGAATCACTATCTTCCCGGTAATGCAAAAATGTAAATTTATCAAACCATTTGGGGTTGAACGCTCGCTTCTGCTTCCCTGTGTCTCTCATAGGAAACTTTATTGATCTCGGTTGGTGTGGCTTTTCCGGAAAACCGCCAGTAGATGAAGAGCTCTTCCTAGAATCTGCAGATGCCATTGTGAAAAGTGATCTGCTTTCTTTCTCCGCTTATATTTTGTAGAAGAAGAAATCAAATTCGTTTTTTCTTTGTATGATGATTCAATTCGAGACTCGCATTCGAAATTGAGATTCGAAATGTTTAATTTTAATAACAATTTTAATAATGAATTGAAATGTACATTTTCTATAGTTTTAAAGCGTCTAAAAATACAATGCCGTTATAAAACAATTTCTGCAACATTGAAAAATTCTGGCCTAAGTGTGGCCAAATTAAAAAGAAAAAGTTTAGAATATGAAGTGAATATACTGTAGTGCCCCCTAGTAATCTACCATGTGGTTATTGATGTTGATGCATTCTCTGACCTTCTAAGCGCAGTATAATTTACATAAAAAAGTTTTTGTATCATCAAAATTATTGGGGGGTTTCAGCCCCCCTAGCCCCCCGGAAAGTACGTCCCTGATTCTTGATAGGTTGAGAACTATTGTTTACAGAGCGTGATTAAGCTCAGTTTACTTACTTCTATGAAACTTGAAACTTACGCTCGTTAGTATTCAATATTTTCTAGGGGGCTTAGTAAATTTCTTGGTCCAGAAAGGGGGGCTTAATTGAGAAGGGAGCCAAAAAAGAGTATTTACCGTAATTGCCTTTTGTATATTAACAGCTATGCCACAAGAGACATCATAGTTATTACATTGAGTTATATCTTCTTTGTTCTCTCTAGATGGCATTTGAGGAAGGTCTGCTAGACATTCCTATGTTATACAATGAGTTAGAAGCTGTTCCCGAAAGAATACGCTTAAATTCGTCGAAGCTTAGACGTTTGTACCTGGAAACTGCAGATCTAACATCCTCTGTTGCAGCTCAAATATTTAATGAACTACGAGATGACACACGAAATGTCGAGGTTGCATATCAGAAAGGTGTTCTGCCGCTTGTGCAACAATGTGTCTCAAATATAAAGGACTATTTGAACTATTGTCAATTCTTAAGCATGGAAGAGTGGGGAAATAATATTACCAATATAACTAAAGAATTCAAGGCCCAGAAGGAAGCTTGTGATGCTCTTGCTGTCATTCACGCGCAATTCATGTGCAAACTACGTCAGCTAAAAGTTGTTGTCTCTGAACATATGGAAGAAAGAAGAGATATCGAAGACAAGTATGAAGAGGAAACAGGAGGATTGAAGAAAAGTTCACTATTCAGATTAGCTGTTGGTGCTGGTGCTGTCGTTATAGGTATATTTGGTCCACCAGTAGCTGCAGCTGCTGCAGGTTATGCTGCTGCAGCTGCTGTAGGTGCTGCTGCTACTACCCTTTCAGGTATTTTTGCTGTAGGTGCTACTACTGTAGGTACTGTTCTTGTGGGTTATGCTGTACTATTTGCTATTGCTGCACGTGTTATTGCAGGTGATACTACCGAAATTGACAAGAAAGCATATGATAAGAATGCTGTAGTTGCAGTCATAATGGACACTCTGCTTCCAGCCCTAGATGAGTTCATCAGTGCATTAGAATATGCATATGGTTCCCTTGATGTTCTACGGTATGAACTGGAAACTCTTCAGGTGAAAGTAGAGAGAGCCAATGATCAGAAAGGGCCAAAAAAATTACAGTACAAACCAGTGAACAAAAATCCCGAAAAGATAATGAATATTTGTAATAACTTCATTGCAATACTACCCTCAATTCATAATGAGTTAAATGGTATTCCCAAACTAGGTCTTGATGATGGGTATGTAGACAAGTTACAGTTAATGGTTAAAGAAATTTTCTCGGAGCATCACACTGATATGAAGATGTTTGAAGTAGTTACTAAAAACAACAAGAAGGAGAGTTTATTCTCCAAAGTACTGTTTGCATCCACCAAAGTGCTGCTTGCATTCTTTAGTTTTGTATTCCATGGTATGTGTGCGTTTTTAGTATTGTTTTTTTGTTATTATTTTTATCGTCAATATTATTAATAATCATTAAGGAGGGTGGCTCTTCAGCCGCAACTGTTTTTCAAGAGGCCGTCCATTTAAATGCATAGTGCAGTCAGAAAAGAAAGCAAATTAATGAACAGCCTAATTACAACTGCTACCAAAAAGCCAAAAAAGGAGTTATATTCTATAACAAAAGTAGGTTGTTAAATATACAATGGTAAAAGTAAGAAATAAAATAGTAGAGACCTTTGCTTTTAGTATACATTTCATCTCATATGAGGCTATGTGCTAGCTTCGATTCTGTTTGTAGGCTGCTCTACATTTTCGCACCATTGTAAGAAAAACCTTTCCTCCTATTGGAGGAAATTTTCTTTGGCAGCTTTAGGTCTGTGCCAGTGTTTCGTAGATTATACGAAGAATCAGACGAATTAACAACAAACATGTTATAAAGAGATTGAGGAGCAAGCCCATTTCTAGATTTGAAAACAATAATTTGCAATTCATATTGGATAAGGTCTTCAATCGTTTTCCAACCTAGGTCTTTGATTAAGGGCTTGCTAGGAACATCGTAATTACTGTCAGTTATTATCCAGGCTGCACGATTTTGAAGCTTTTATATTTGTTGTATTTCAGCAAGGCCAGAGACTGCGCAACACTAGCGCAAATGTGTTTCAACCAAGCCAATGTGAAGGTTTTTAGTGACTCTAATGGTAAAAACCTTTTGGCATACTTAATCAGCCCAAGAGATCGCAAAGTCTTTTTTGAAACGTTATGAATATGTTTTTCCAATCTAAAACGTTGTCAATATGAACTCCAAGATACTTAAGGGATTGAACACCGTTAAGATCTTTATCATGTATATCCGAATTGAATTGCTCAGTTTGACTGCATTTTAGCCACATTCAGGGAAAGTTTGTTGCCTCTCCACCGTTTATCAAGAGCTTTTAGGTCCTGATTTAATGCCTTGTTTAACTGATGCATACTATGATTTTGAAAACTTAGGCTAGTATCATCTGCATACATACAGACTTTGCCGTTGTTAATGGCTTTAGGAAGATCATTAATGTAAAGTAAAAGTAATAAGGGGCCAAGACGTGAGCTTTGGGGGGCACCTATACCTATATTTTGAACTTTGGAATCTATCCATTAACTCTTGTAAATTGGAAGCGGTTAGAAAGGTACGACTTAAACCAAACTAGCTCAGAAGATCGAATACCGTAATGAGCAAGCTTTTGAATAAGGATTCAGTGATAAACTGTATCAAAGGTTTTTTCAAGTCTATAAATTTACCTCCCACATATTTTCCTACTTCTAAACCACTGTACCAATGGTTAGCGCATTTCAAAAGAGCAGTGGCTGTTGAGTGAAGTTTTCTGAATCCAGATTGACTAGAGGCTAAAAGATCATTTGTAAATATGTTGATTTAGTTGGTTATATACTAATCTTTCAAAGAGCTTCGAAATGACTGGAAGGACAGATATTGGCCTATAATTTTCTTTGGAAATTTTTTCTCCGTTTTTGAACATAGAAATAGCTCTAGCAGTTTCCCTTTTCTCTAAAGAATTGATAACCTTGTACGCCAATGGCTTGATGATATAAGGCAAGGCAAGTTTGAGAAAGTAACTGGAGATAATGTCGTTTCCAAAGTCCTTAGATGTTTTTGTTTTATTGGTACCATCTCTGATATGTTGCTCGGTGATCTTTGCAAATTTCATTGTTTTATTACCTTCATTTGCCATGTAGTCACTAATTAAAAGAAGGTTCGAAGATTGGTCAATTTCATCAGCTAACTCTTGGCCAATTGTGCAAAAGTAATCAATCATGTTGTTCTAGATTTCCCTTTTCCCGTGGACTTGAATGTCTCCTTCAGTAAGAAATGTGATATTAGTTGACTTGCAGCGTTTATTGAGAAGTGCATTAGTTGTCTTTCAAGTTTCTTTCGTATTGCCTTAACACTCAATAATCCTATGCGTAAAATACTGCTTCTTTAGTGTGATATTAAGGCTGCATGCCCTATTACGAATTTTTTTATATCTGCGCATCATGGTTAGAGATTTTTGTTGAGCAGTAGCTTTTTTCAGCCTATCTTGATATCATTAATGATTTAAGCTCACTCGTAATCCATGGAGAATTCTAGTCAGAAACCCTCATTTCTCTGATAGAAGCATGCTTTTCTATAGTAGCTGAAAATAGGGATGACCGTTCTCTAATCATATCAATAATATCGCTAAGTTCACGTACAACTGTTTCCCAGCAAATACATGCAACATCGTCTAAGAATGCCTCTTGATTGAAGTTTTCCATATTTCTGGTAATGATCATCGTATGGCTTCCACTTGCCGCAGCATTCAATTTTCATTTGCAAAAGACCATGTAGTGGTCGCTCAGTGCTACTTTGTGTACCGCCGACTCTAAGATGTTGTCTGTACAAGTCATATCGATATGGTCAATAAGTGTTGATGGTATTAGTGTCACCCTAGTTGGTTTCTTAATGATCTGTTTAAGACTAGCTGGTACAGATTAAGTAGATGCCTTGTATTGCTATCTGACAAAATTCCTCTACATTCTTGAGATAGATCACAGTTTATGCCACAGGGTATTTCATAGCATTGTGACGATAAGGGAAGTTGCACCTGGAGGCCCAATGCTTGCCCCCGTAGTGAGATGAAAATAACCCTGTAGTTGAGGCCCTTTAGTAATTTCAAGTTTTCTTTCTTTTACTTGAATTTACGTTTAGACATTAAAAATCATACCCATAAAAATCCCTTTTCTTGTGTAGAATTTGCAGTGATAGAAATAACAACTCTGACCTTTTCGTTTGAAAATCACAACTAACTTCTTACAATAATGTGACAAAAAATAAGCTTTTCCCCCGGAATGACATATATTGTTGAGATAACAAAAGCGATGCTTGAAAAGGAAGGGTGTATTAAGGCATGACAATAGATGTAACAGGAGACAAGATGCTATGACGTACTTTGATGCTAGCGTGATGTGAGGGAGGTGCGTGCGTGTGGAAAATGATGGCGACAACATGTATAAAATAATAAGTACACGTAATGAATGAAATGGAAAATAAAGTAACCAAAATGGAGTTGCTACAGCCCCATCTCACCCCTTTGATCTGTAAATATCGAAGTATTGCAGGAAGAGGATGAAAAGATTAACTGCTTTGATTTTCAATCATTATTTATTTGAAATGTGCTTTCTATAATGATTCCAGCACAAACAAATATTGCATTAGCTTACAAGCTCATTGTTAGCTGTTCAAAGCCTTCTGCCCAAAGTGGGTTAGGCTTTTTTGTTAACCAGCATCAGAAATTTAAAGTTTGGAGCAACAACAGAATTATCATACACCATATGTTAGGGCCTCTTATAACATTGTCGCTAATGAGGTTGTGTATAATATATTGTCATTGTTGGCAGAATTAATCAAACAAATAGAATGGGGATTGGAGGAAGTACCTCTTTGATAGAGCCAGTCGCCAAGTCTATCGGACACGTTCCAATAGACTTAGCGACTAGCTTTCTGAGAGAGTTGTACAGAAGTTTTTGATGGGGATACATGATGTTTCTTAGTAGTTTTGGTGTAGAAATAAAACAGTATTCTTTTCACCCTTGTGAAGTGTTTTGAGGTTTTCTAGTGGCAGTCTACTGATGTTTTAGCACATCTCCTGCCTTGAAAAGCGACATTTTCTGACTTTTCTGGGAGTGTAATTCTAAAAGTTTTTCTTGGTAGCAAGCCCTAAGACTCAATTCCGCGCCGTTTCAACTTTAGAAGGAATGCTTTGGCATATAACCTTTGATGTATTGGTATTCAGCTTTAGTATATCTATTTGATATCTGTATGACCATGTGTTGTAAATTGGGCGAGCATGGGATAAGAAAAGGAATAGATGTTAATTTTATTCTAATTAATCAATCAAATGGCAGCTATTTACATTATTCTAAGATCGACTATATCAAGTTCTACTCTGCGCAACTCAATTCTTAATTCCAATACAATCCTAAAGCTGCTAGCATATGCAGCGCATGCATACTAAATAGGCCTAGATAATGTGAGCATAGGGAAAGCATGCTGAGAAGGCGCAGCGGAAGTACCCGAAACAAGAGCCTACCCAGCCGGCACACGACGTCAGAAAGACGTCAATATGAAGTCAAATGACGTCTATAGACTAGAATTGACTTCATATCGACGTCTTTCTGACGTCGTGTGCCGGCTGGGTAGTGCCCCTTTTTGTCCTCCACTGCGGCCCTTCACAACACCATGAGCTCC
Source organism: Cassiopea andromeda (assembly GCA_018155075.1). Taxonomy (NCBI): domain Eukaryota; kingdom Metazoa; phylum Cnidaria; class Scyphozoa; order Rhizostomeae; family Cassiopeidae; genus Cassiopea; species Cassiopea andromeda. Next base: position 217,649 of record WIPJ01000496.1, read on the forward strand.
TTCTCATGTTTTACCCCACTAATCAAGCTGTCTTAAAAGAGGCCCTACCATATGCAAAGTTTTTCTAAATAGTTTCATCAATTAGAATTGGCAACGGATGAATGGAAAGGACTAAAGTTGAGTACAATTGAAGCCTGATTACTATTTAAAGATGAAAGGGAAACAGCTCAGTGGAAGCCGTTGATGTTGGAAGCATTCAAAAGGGGTCACCCTCACAAGCACAACAGGGTAACACTCACACATGTCTCCTGTGCCCCTATCTCATATCCCCTTGACTTGTATAGATGCCAGTGAAAGTCATGTTTGTCCCTCTTTCCTGTAGGCTTATCCGAAGTTTTATAAGGCTTTATTCAAGAAAAAATTTTCGCTCGCTCCACTCGGGTATTCAGATCTTTGCAAGTGGTTTTCTTTTCCCAATATAGAACAATTTTGCTTTTAGCTAATGTCTACCCAAAGCTGAGCTATTTGGGTAACTAGGGTAATATTGTACTTTCAAATGGTATCTTATGACCAAGATCGTTGCTTCAGCCACAACAACCATACATTTCAGTTTTTGTTGTGGGGGTGCCAACGCGTTTTTGACACCCAGCCAGAAATAGTCACACTGACATTGGTGGAGATACCCGGATGACAATTTTACATCTCCTGAATTTGGGCCCCTATCAAGATTTTGCCCCTTAGTGAAAATTCTTTTTAAAATGCTATGTTATTGTCGGGAATCGTGGAAAGCCGCTATTATAGACTCGTTAGCATGAATAGGACATTAAATTTAGTCATCATTAAATGCTTTCATTCATTCTATTTTAATAGAACGGTTAGTCTTTGTAGTCATATTTTAGTCTTTGTAGTCATATAGCTATTTTTCTTTCTATTGTTTCTTATAAAATTTTGCGTAAAAATCTCGTACTCAAGACGAGAAACAAGTGCTCACTGTATGATAGTATATTATTCGCATGTTGATTGCAACTACATAAGTAGTTTTATAATTGCAGTTTTGTGAATATGACCATCCTGTTTCTCTTATTTGTGACCGGACAGCTAAAATTAAAACTTAGTCATTTTACGTATAAATATACCTTATTTCTTAGTAGTTGTTAGATATCGCTTAGTTATGGGTTGATATAGATTGGAGTGTAGAAGCATAGAATGAATAGAATGAGGTATGCCTCAAAGATCTGCGTTTCTTTGAGTCTACGTTCTAACCTAACGTCGAACGAGCCAGAAATTGAGTGAACATCCGTAACAGTTATGCCACCCATAAGTATTGTTGTTTTATTCTCTTTATCGAGATACGAAAGAATTCTTTCAGATTTGGGAGAGGTGCAAACTGGGTCGCTTTGCATCCTAACCAGGCAACAAAAGATGAGGTTTGCATTTTAGTGTTTGTACAAATTCGTTGTACTTTAACTTTAAGAATGAAGACAAGAAAACAAGATCTCGTGAGTTCATTTGCAGCAATATCAGAATAAAATTTAGAAAGCAGGGCTCCATCCTTTTCAACAAAACAAAAAGAACAAAGACAATTCTCCTTCTTAGAGTCTTAATTTCCACAAATGGTTGAATTTCAATGCAGAGTAACTCTGCACTTTCATCAGGGATATCATTCCTGATCAGAAACTTTAGGGTATCTATGACATATATAGAAATCCCCCCACCACACCGTGATCTCTCAAGGCGCAACGTTTATATCTAGTAAGTTCAGTAAGCTGCTGTTTAATTGATTGATGTAACTTAGTCTCATTTAATGCCAATATATCAGTTCCCATGCTTTCTACAAAGACGTTGAATTCGTCCATGTGACTTCTTAGCCCATTAACATTTAGGGACGCCAACAATAAGCCCCTTTTAGATTTAGCGCTAGGATGAGATTTATTGTTGGTTATGCGACCAAGGGCATTGAGTTTTAAAATGCTAGCACCAACCTATAATGATCTAGAGTGCTTATCACCCGCTAATCAAGTGAGCATTTAGGTTGCTTGCGAATAAGCGGTATCCCCCTGGTGTAAGATGCATGCCCCATTTATCAATGTGCTTAAGATCATTCTTTGAATTGTTCACAAAGCCCCATCATTTGAAAAGCAATAACGCTCCAGCGCACGGTGTGCCCAAATGTCGTAACTCTGGAATAAGTTCAATAACTCACATCAGAATAATCACCCAAGGCTGGCTGGACACTCGTTAGAAGCAGAATTTAGTTATCAACATGACAAAAACAGAATTGTCCAAAAATTTTAATTTTCGGGGTTCTGGGGTCCAATTGCGTTACATGGGCATTTCCCTCAAACAAGCCATTTGAACTGTAACCCTGCTCAAAATGATCATCTGAGACTAATCGACACGGAGATTTGCCATAAGTTTAAAGATTTGAAAAAAAGCATTTGAAAATTGAAGAACTTGAAACTGTTTGAAATATTCAATACCTCAATAAATCTTTATGTCAGGGACGACATTTCTCAAAGAGGGGGAATATGTAGGGTTCATGATGGTAACCCCTGGTGTTAGACAGCGAGAAAAGATTAGAGAGGCACCATAAAGTGACAATTACGAAATTGACTGCTTTAGCTAATTAACAACCGTCAATCTTATCTGTTTTATGTATCTTTCGTTTCTTTTTTAAGTAGCTAGTTGTTCGTAGTCATCGTTTGCAGTAATAAAGAGTTCAGTTGTGTTCTTATCTAAAAGTGTTCTTACGTAAAGCATGAGTAAGAGAACAGAACCTGTTGAAAAGGATATTACATATGTAGGGCTAGAGCCAGTCCCTTTTGATTAACCAATAGCTGCGTAGAGCTGAGCTGGACGTAATTATATCAATTGAGCGCATGCTTTTAATGCTTCGTAGTTTTTTAATACAGTAGTAAGTTTGTTAGATATGTGAGTGACAGTGTTCTTATTCTATTATGTTATGTTAATGAAATTTGTAGTTCTCACTGCTTCGAAACTGAATATTCACAAAAGAACCTGCAAAATATGGGACAGCCTTGGCCCATATAGTAACAAAAGTTACATGTGAACTAGTTGATTGCGTGTATTTTTCTTCTTTGGATTGGACTTGTAATGTATCAAAAATTGCAGTTGCTATTTACTTGATAATCAAAAAAGCTTTCCTAGAGATTGTATTTGCCTAACAATACTAATACGTCTAACGATACTACCTTCCAAACAATAGTGTTTGCGTAATAATATCTTTTTTCTAACAACTCAAAGTTCCTAATGATTAAATGATTAAAAATTGTTGGATACATGTAGCTTATTTTCGACATTTAAACACAACTATCACAATAACAATAGCAACTACGACAGCCCCACCAATAGAAAGTCCAATTATTAAGCCTAGATTTTTATCGTCTTTCTCTTCTTTCTTCTTTTCTTCTATAAGAGAAATAGATATTTTATAACTTTTGAATATCAATCAGCAGTTATTGCAACTTCTTCTATACTCAGATTTATCAAACATGCTTAATAAAGACTACGAGGAAGCAATTTACTTCCCAGAATTGAAAGTGAATTGTATATTTTCAGTTAGGATAAGGAATTAAATGATAATAGTTATAACAATGATAAAATCTTAAATTAAGGTGACTATTACAAGATGACTACAGAATACGAGTACATGAAAATTATAAGAGCCCTATTCCACAAATAAATGTTTACCAATCCTAAATTATAATGCTAGCATTTTGCTGACTTTAGATATTTTTTAAAAACTGTCAAAAAGCTTGAGGTATTATTTTCTGTTGGTACTTTTGTCCACATCGCTTAACCCATGAATTTTACGGTATCTGTTGCATAGCACATGACTCTCATTTTTAATAGATTTGGTTTGCTCGAGTATCTGAGCTGACACAATAAAGCCTTCTATTCGAAAAGTTCCAACAAAATGAGAATTCAATTGCTTTTTTTGTTTGGCAAACTTCAATCATAGGCAGCTGTAAGTCCATCTGACGTATGGATGACAAACTATCTTTTTCTAGCAACTCCTCAAATTGAGAAGTTCTCTCTTTTTATGTGATTTTAGGCGCACTTTCTTGTATCTTCTTTGTTTTGTTATTAAAATTCTTAACATGGAGCATCCACATCAATGGACAATCGCAAAACTGTGGAAAAAACAAACCAATTCATAATCAGTTTTAGCTATCTCGAATGCACGAAGCTCCAAATTTGGGATAATGCGTACAGCTTCTCACTTGATCTTTTGCAAAGTGACTGCATGGGAGTTTTGAAGCTAAGCTTTGTACTGTTTCTGTTACTCTCACTGTTTCTTTTAAGCTTTCTCTTATTCTCCATCAGATTAAATATTTCGTAAGTCATAATTTCTGTTTTGCTTTTCTTTTCACTTTTGGGATAACATTCTGGGCAGTTTTGTTGATACACTCTATCAAGTTCTCCCATTATTTTTCGATACTATCTAATCCTTTTAAATGCTTCAAATTTATTTCTAGTTTCAGCTGAATATAGTCTCTTTATATCTGGATTGCTACCGGACAGGAAGATTTACTCAAAATATATACTTCAACAGCTTTTTGCGCAGAAGGGTAATAAGCGGGGAGTCCTTGTAAGAGTGAGAGTGTGCAAGCAACTGACGAGCTGATAAACGGGATATTCGTTTATAGGGTACCTGAGAGTACTTGTGCAAGTGTCCAAGGTCCCATCAAAATATGTTTCGAAATTCCCTGATTTTTACAGGAATTACTTAGTATTTTCTTGCCACAGAAACTTCATTGTCTGTTGCTTGTATCTCAAAAAGCGATGTGTGATGAAGAACTTTTAATTGGAGGATGTAGAAGAAAAAGCTTACAGACAGGCTGCTAAAGGTCCCAGAATTACTGACTAGTAACAGCTTTGGCAAAAAGTGGAGTGTGCTACACCCCACACCCCTACTTCGGCTCACCCCTGCATAAAGACACGACCTCAGGAACATGACTAATCCACTGCATAGGCTCCAAAATGTATAGAAATGAGAGAAATTGTGAGAACCTTTTTGGAAAGCGAAACTGATAACGGAACTTTGGAACCAAAGACTTAATAACTCTGACTGTGGATAAAGTTACAAAAACAGATTTATAAAAGTAACTGTTATTATTATTTTCTTGTTATTATCGGACGAATATGACAATCATAATGTTCAATGCAGCTTTGCCGGAAATAGGGCACTTCATTACTTCTGATTTTAAAATAAGACAAATGAGAATGAATTTACTTACCATGTTTATAGCTCAGAGTGAATCGCCTTCGGATGGTTCTACCATACTTTGGTTTAACAATACAGTCCACTTTCTTTCCATCGTAGGTAGAATTCGGAGTAACCATTGCGAACGTTGATTTCATAGTAAACTCTCTCTTTTGTTGACTAATTGAACTCTCAGAATGATATGCATTTTTACCAATGCTGGTTTCCCAATAGATATCTGACTGTGGAAAGCTTTTTGCAACACACTGTATTGTCGTCTTCTGTCCTTGTCTTATTGCCACATTTCCTTCTCTAGTGGAATCGAAGTGGAATTTTGGACTAACTGCAATTAAAATGTAGAATATCTTTTGGTAAAGAGTTTTTCTACTTTACCAACTTATAAATGGCACTGAGGGATGTGAAGGACATTTATATTCAAAGCAAAAACTTTCGTCAGCTGGAGAAATGATCTGTAACCTATCATAGGGAGAAGTTTTCCCGCTTTCCCGGTATAATGTTGGACTTTATGTTAGATACAGAGATGGATCACGTTCTTAGCGCGACATAGCAAATCTACTTCATAAAAAAGCATTAACATAAATAAGATTCTGGGCTCTAGTCCTTATGGCCGGGAAGACTATGATTATAATGTATTACTATATAGAGTAATTGACGTACTTGGAAATAAATCTATACTGAGAAAGCACGCCAAATTAATAAGCCATGTTTTTCCACCCACTAACCAAGTCCAATAATCAAATCGCGGCGAACCTCTTAACAACGTTACATACTGATAACTATATACTACACTGATAACTATGTACTACACTGATAATTATGTGCTACACAGATAACTATGTACTACACTGATAACTATGTACTACACTGATAACTATGTACTACACTGATAACTATGTACTACACTGATAACTATGTACCACCTTGATAACTATATACTACACTGATAACTATGTACTACCCTGATAACTATGCACTACACAGATAACTATGTACTACACTGATAACTATGTTCTACACTGATAACTATGTACTACACTGATAACTATGCACTACACAGATAACTATGTACTACACTGATAACTATTTCCTACACTAATAACTATGTTGATCAGGACACAAATAGCAGGTCTAGGCCTATGAAAATTTCTACTCCTAAATTTTTTGCATTTACTTAATGTGAAATCAATTATACAAGAACCATTCCATGTTTCAGCCTCTTTGGGGTTCTAATTTAGGGGGCTCAAATGATGAAATTACGGCCTCAAGGCTCCTATCAACAAAAATTCTTTTACGGAATCCATGACAACTTACACCAGATATCTTTGGCGCATACTCGAGTATTTCCTTGGCTTGGCGACGCAATACAAAGACAAAACCTTGTGTTGGTGATAGATGCTACGAAAACTTCGGCGCAGCTTAACATGTCACTGGCCTAACCTGGTTTTCACCTTAGCAAACTTGCATGGATTCCACCTTAGCATACTTGTCAGTTTTTGATGAAGCTGATCTGGAGGAGGCTGGTAAATAATGAGTAAAATGCTTAGTCTGGGTAATCATATTGATTAATAAAAGAGAGAAAGAAAAGATTTACATTTTCAACATACCGTAAACTATTGTAATCTCGTATATTCGGCTATCCGCATGTTTCGTCAACGAAGCATTCTTATAATTCAGTATACACATACTTTTCAAGGATTTATCTTCAAATTGTATGTTCTGCACTACAAAGGACAAATCTCCAACATAGCTGATTCTTTCTCGGAATTTTTTCGGAATGCCATGCGAAGGAGTTTTGAATTTCAATGAATGTTTATCGTATTGTGCCACAATTATTTTGAAAATTGGGTCGTCTGGTGAAATGATTCCGCAATCTAACCGGTCAAACTTTGGATTCGATATGTTTGGTGACATTTTGTCAACTGCAATTTTAACATCAGTTCCCATCTCAACAGCAGAGCTTGGAAGAGATATTTGTACGAACGCAGCTTTGCAAAACTCTGCAACAGAAAACATGGAGTCGTCAGCAGCAAGAAATCCAATGCAATAGAATGGTATAGACACATTTTTCATAATAATAAAAGTTTATAAGAATATTAAAGCTCAGAATCACTGGCATTTAAATAAATCACAGGCTCAAGCTTCATCAAGACTTTGAAATTTTTGTGCATTCTAGTTACAGTACTAAATTCACTTTGAGCGAATTCTTCAATTCACTTCAATTTTCCAATAAATCGCAGAATGAACACAACGATAAAAAGAGAAATGGCTGCATTAATTACGACATTTCCAATTATTTAGAAATAAAGATGACAAGTCCAGAAGTTTCGGACCCTAATTCCAGGGATCCATCATCAGTGTAATAAACTAACACGAAATCAACATTTTTATTGGAAAGTAAATTGGTAAACAAAATAAACATGGGGAACCTAGGGAAAACCAACTAAAGGCTAGATCAAGCCAAAACAATGGGAAGGGTACCCTTGTGAATGCAAACATGTCTCTTTTTATCTTCATATTCATTCTGCAATTTAGTTATAGTACTGTCTGTAGATTAACGTTTGCACCATTGATACAATTTTTATTATTCTGTTCCTCCGTTGATTTGCTTTATGATGAAGCAATACTTAGACAAAGATTTGAGTCTCAATTTTCATTTCCTTTTCATTTCATTTTCAGGCAAAGTTACACTTTTGACACTATAGTATTAGACTCAAAACCTGAATATTTACAAATATTGAGGCTCAGCAAAAGTTAGGCATCCTTGTAAAAAAGAGTATCCATAGCGATAATTCCTTCAAAAGCGTTTCGAATATTGCAATTTTATGTCTTGGAGAGGAAACTCAGCACTCTGAATAGGATTGCAGCGTTTCGTACCAAAGGAACTAAAGAGAAAGCGGCTTTCTTCTATACTTCATCCAGTAGCGGATATTAGGGAAAAGAGGGCAAAGTTCCCCCAGGTGCCATCGAGTCGGCAAGTTCTCGGCAAAAGTAGTGAAACCAATGGTCAATTACACGATTTTTTGGTAAGAAAAACACGGTTTTGCTTGAGTTTCGATTTTCTTGTACACTTTATTCATAAAATGCCCGTACAATTGAAAAATATTCCCAAGTATTTGTCGAGAGCACGTGTTTCTTCGAAAAAGCTCTGCAAATCCAACTCCTTTGCCCCTTCCCCCTGACCTTTGTTGAAAAACCGCCAATGTTTCATGTGACTCTTTGTAGCACAATTTCAAATCTTCTTTTGTAATGCAGTGTTTGCCTTTCCATGGCCCACGGGACTGAAATCAAGAGTCTCTGCAATGAAGCACGTGACATTTGGTCATGCTAACTTGCACTGATACAGGGGTGGACCTAGAAGGCCACAGAATCATGGCCCCTCCCAAACGGCAATGAAAAAGCCAATAAAACGGGGCCATGGTTCTCAGAAGTCCAGTTTTGGATCCACCTCTGCCCTGATATCTATGCTATTGTAATGCAATATAGTTTCTTAAAATCATGGGCATTATATTTACTATTTCCTCCATACCCTATAATATTAAAGCATTTGTAAAACACTGGTAGTCTGGGAATTGAGAAGTAGAGTACGGACACACAATTGTGCATTCTCTCACGTCTCAGCCTTGAAATCATAGACACGCTACACTATGCTAGAAGACAATGTAAAAGAGGAAGCCTGAGTAGTTTTTCACCTTCTGACGGGGGGCTAGCATGTCCCGACATGGGTTATAGGCAGTGTTGGTTTCTAAACATTTTAACAAGTGGGGCTCTAGACATAACCACGCGCATAGTTTCGGTGTGGCCCAGCTACAACCACGCCCATTTTTTAAAGATGGAAACATGATAAGTTAGTTTAATATTGATATAGTAAAATCAACAATAAAAGATGTATCAATAACCATATAGCAGTGCACAATTGATCATAGCACTTTGGAAGCAAGGCCAATAAACTCTGAAAATCCAAGCCAATACAAGAGTCTTAGGGGGGCTGAGCCCCCAAATTTAGCAGAAATTATAACAAGGGCTGCTCCACCCCCCTGAGCCCCCTAGAAATCACCCCTGGTTATAGCCCTGTAAGTCCTCCCTTAGCACCATGCCTGGGGAAGAAAGTCTGACGGGCTAGATGCTGCCCTCAAGTACCTCCGCTACCGCCATCCTTGCGTAAGCTACAATCATTTAATTTTGAGAAAAGCTCACCAAATGCAATCAATGAATAGATGATCGTAAGGAACTTCATTGTCCTTGCTTTCTTCAGTTGCTGTATTTTGTTGATACTTTGTTGATGTGAATCTGTCTGCCTGTGAAAAGCTGAAATGAAACATAAGAAATTCAGTTGCAATAACTTTTTTAGTTTTAGCTAGTCTTACTCAGCATAATATTACTATCTAACTATTACAGTGCATGTACTGGTAGCCTGTACTGTAAACATGCGGTCAGAGCACTTTTTGTAGAGACATAGGCTGTACCCATCCTCCGTCATTTCCGTAAATTTCTTAGAAAGACCAGCAGCCCATAGCCCTCAAAAATCATGCAAAAAATTAATAGGAGGACTAAACCAATTGAGTCCCCGAGCTCTATATCACCACAGAATCCTTATTCTGTGACATCACTGCAACACTACCTAAGCGCAAGTATACAATTGGCTCGTGTTTCAAGTGAGTAAGTGTAAGGAATAATCTACAACTGCACTCACCTATTCACTAGCAAAGGCTATTTGTTGCGGCAAACAGATTAATCAAGGAAGATTATCTGTGCTTTCATATACTTCACTTACAATGGTTATTATGGCCTCCCTACTGCAGGCAAGAAGTCTTTATATCTCAAAAGACAAGAATTCCACAGACTTCAGTTAAAACTTGTCCTACTACCCTCTATGCCGTCTCCCCAAATCTGAATATGCTCTCCCTAGATATACAGTTATCTATAATTCCTAACTATGGCAATGGAAACATCAACAAAGCAAAAATTACGTTATTTCTAAAAGTAGTACGCTAATAATATACCACTGCAAGCTATGTATGTAAAACAGATCACGGAAGGAGATTAGTATCCTAGCAACTAACACAACACTACGCTATACATAACAAAGGATTCTTAGAAATAGGCAATAGTAGTCCCAATCGATAATTTTAAATGTACACCATTACATCACACTATCTCACCGTGAGATCACGACTCCTGCTACCTATTTCCAAGAATCCTCTTTCACTTGTACTGCAAATCAACGTGGTTTCTTAAAATTGTTAGGGGAGCCCTACTCGTTAACTAGTCATGTCTACCTGAACCTCGTGAATTTCTAGAATATTCAAGATATTTTTAGGTTAAATCTCTTTGACGTGGTCAGCTGTAATTTTGATTGTGAACTGGTGTGTGTCAGGTCCGTAGCCATGGGGGGCTGGGGAGCAAACCCTCCCCCAGTATTGTTTGCTTATTCAGGTCTTCAAACGTCAATTAAAACAAGTTGGGGGATCACTTCTCCTTCTTTGCATAGAATGATGAACACATCTTCTATTTTATTTGAAAAGGGGCATTTCCCAATTTTCCGAAGTGTATGAACTTAAAACATTTTCTAGGGGCAAACTCCCAGCTCCCACTCTTTCTCTACTCACAAGCAGCTCTCCCTTTCTGCCTTCTTATTGGACCGCTGCTGCACTTTGTATATTGCTGCGCCCCTTCTGTTCTATTTCTTATAACTATTTTTCTTCATATTCTTGGTATTTGGTAAAAGTCATTCTATGTCTTAGCCTGTGTGCATCTGTTGTCAAGTTTAATAACTAGGTTCACAAAGCCTTTCCCTACTCCTCTTGCATTATTTCAACTGCTCTCACTTCATTTTTGCTATGCTCGGAGTAACTATGCTCATAGATGTGCCTAGGCAATATTTGCTTGTGGCACGTGTTCAAACATTTTTGGCAAAAATTTGGATATATGTACTAATGATGGTACAGCATATAGTCTAGTGCATTCTCAAGCAGGGACGCAACCAGGGAGATTCTGGGGGTCTAGAACCCAGCCCTTTTCAGTAAATGAACGAAAGCACCCATTTTTGCAGCGCCTTCTCTGCTCAAAAAGGACGTTTCCTTAACATGGAAAAGATGAGGCTCCACAAATTTCTTGGGGCATCGCCCCCGTCCCCCTATTGCCCCTTCTCTACTGTGATAAGAAATAACAATAAGAATCACTTGCCTTCATAACAACGATAGCAGTAAACCTCCCATGGTATTTCCTCCAATTATGAACATGTAAAACAGTATTCAGAGATCGTATCTTCTTAAAGATGTTTCCCCCCCCCCTCTAAAATTCCTAGTTGTGCGACTGCTCAAGGCAACACCTTCTTAACATGCTTTCGTACATATCTTGATAATCAAAACAAATAATATTCAAGACTTACCTTCGATGTCTTCTGCTCGCCTTCGTCACTGTCACTGCACTGTAATCAAAACGCTGGTATCTTAACTTAAAAAGAACCTCAGGGTATTCCCCAACACTGCTCCACCCACTGTTAAATGTGGCCAATAGCCAATTGCAAGTCAACATATTTTGCAAAGTCAGCATTACTTTGCAAATTCCAACATTTCCATTAACAGCCTACTGTTTCCTGGAAACCAAGGGGTCCTAAATTAGATGCGATATAACATGCAAGCGTGCCCTTTGCAGTTGGCAATGCTCCTTCATTGAATATGTATTTTGCGGTAGCCCACAACTCTCATTGTCATTTCGCAGAATTCGATGGCCCGTAACTCTCACGTGATTTCGCAAAGCAGTAAATGGTCCGGGAGGCTCATAATCAAAAAATACTTGAATTTTAATCGGTCAGCAGAGGCTTCATGAGCGCGATGAATTTCTGCTGTTTAAGACAAGACGTTTTTTGTACAATTTGTGGAAAACTTCCTAAAAAGAAGAGAGATTTTGCATTAGTTGCAGCAATGAGTCTCCCCTCCCACTGGTCATCTATTGTTTTGGAATCCCTATGTTGCATATTAGCATGGACGATATTGTGAAATGCCATGATATGGTATGTAATCCCGTGAAATTCTGTGTGGTGTCGTGAAAATTGATAGCTGTGTCGTGAGAATTCTGCGAAATGACGTGAGAGTTGTGGGCCACCTTAGTATTTGGACCTAGCTGCCAAGTTGGCAGTTAGGTCCAAATATATTTTGCTTCCATAGCTTTGTACCGTATTATTTTGAAAAAATAGCGTTTATAAGATTACTATGGCTAAAAATCGATGACGTTTAAGAATAATTTAAGAATAAAGGAAGAATCATGCTTTTTCAAGATTTAAAATTTGTGCCTTCAAGTTTATGTAATAATGCTTAGGCTAACTTTTGTATTATCTAGACCAATCGTTCTCAACCTTTTTGGAGCCAATGCCCCCCTGCAAGGTCTCCACGTCGATCGACCGACCCCACCTCCAAACGAATCAATTTCTCGAGTATAAACAGAGTAGGCAGAGAGACACGCTACCTGTTAATCACTGGTGCATAGATTGAGGACTGATTGATAGCTCACTAAATATCTAAATCACAGAATTCAGATCTCTACACGTGAGCCACTAATAGAAGCATCCTTCAATTTGGCTCAGAAGACATCCTCAGATTTCATGGTATTTTCCTTTCGATTTTCTATGTTAGAAAGTTGTGCTGTCTTGATACCGTACAAAGTCAGAAATTCAGTGATGAAAATATCTGTTCCTTCCCATAGTGAGGGTATGCTTGATAATTGAAAATTCACAGAATTTCAATAACTACGTTCCAATAATCAAATGCACAAAATTGTCACGGAAGCTTGCATAACAACCTGCATATTGCATTGACTTAGAGCTCCTCGACGCCCCATTCGATCTCATAAACGCACCAAGGGGGGACGCTACCGCCCCCCCCCCCGTTGAGAGCTACTGATCTAGACAGTATTTATTTTTTCTGGTCCGCTCTTATTTTCTTTTGATGAAGAAAGAAGACCAATAACGATTTATACATATTGCTTTGCTTGTCAGACTACAATGCGTGCCGCGACATGTATAATCTGATACATTAATTTCTCCAAGAATTTTTGAGCAATTCATGGCCTGTCGGGGTTTTCCCTGAAGTTTCCCTCAAGGTATTTGCTCGAAAATGGCCTAAGCTTCAATGTTCACCAATGGCGGCTCGTGCTATTGGGCATTGTGGGCAATGCCCCCAACCGAAAAATAAATTTAAAGAAAAAGCTATGCGATTAACTTGTAACAGCGAGAAAAGTGTAAATTGTTATATCACAGTATTTTTCACCAAGCACTCAGGGGCGCGAGATTCGATTACTTCTGATTTTTTTGACTTGAGCCTCGTGCATAAGCATTTTTAAAATGATGTCATTTTCCGGGCAAACCAGATTCTCCCTTGGAATTGGCTACCTGACATGCGCAATAACAAGAATCAAAAAGGCCAATTCCGACAAAAGAGGCACCCATCTGGCTGAAACTGACAAAATTCGGGCAAAAAACATTTTGCCCTCTCCGGTACAACAACAACAACGACCACAAAAGCTCTGAAATGTAAACAACATACAAGCGGCACTGTCTCACAACGCACAATCTTCAGTAATATTTGCTGATCACACTGAACTCACTGGTCAATACAGCAATCTGAGTTGTTGAAGGTAGTAAGAGTTCTTCGCCTGTCATGAAAAGGAGTATAGGAGGAGAAGCATCTAGGCCCTAATAGCCCGCGTCTTGCAACAGGATCTTGCATCAAGTTCTCTGGTGCTGTTTAGATAGCAGTACTGAGCAATTCAAGGAGAAGTTTATAGTTTAGGTGCATCGCTTGATTTCATAACTCAAATTGTGTTTCGGACTAATTGCAGTTGAAACATTTCATTTATCACATGATTTGCAGAATACTTTAGTGTTTTGGAGTATTTTGTCTTGAAGGTTATTGAAAGGTTGTAGTTAGTCTGCAGCAAGTCACGAGTTGATGCAAAATCTATATCCATCAAGTTGGTTAGCTATTTGGATAGTTTTCTTAACTTTATGTTTAAAATCTATGAGAGGAAATATCTGTGATATTGAAGGTTTTGATGTTGTATTATCACAGTATTTCTCAGGGTCGAATTCACCGGATATCTTAATGCAATCACCTTTAGAGAGTGATTCCTTTCAATTTTTTAGGTGTGCATCTCAGCTAGAAAATTCTTTTAAATAATTTCCTTTCCTTGATGCTGCCTTGCTACATTCAAACCCCTCTATAGCATATAGCAGTGTCATTACCTCCAACTTGTAAAAGCCAGTCTAACTTGTAATTTCTCTGAGACTGGACTGTTGCTAAGGGTCATTATGACAAATGGATTGAAAGTCTTTCAGAAACTAAATCTTTTAGTCCTTTGAGAGTGAACAGTAAAATTTGGAAATCCTATTTCCGAAGAGAAACTCAATATTTTAGCCAAATTTGCACCAAAGTGTAATTGATTTGTTTTCCCAACTCAGAAATGGCAGACATAAGTCCCTATTTTACTGGATCAAAGACCTCTAAAATTGAAAGAAAATTGAAACATTGGTAAAAACAAACTTTGCTACTTCCTGTATCTGCTTGCATTAAAAGCATTTTCTTCAAATTATTACCATGGAAGATGCTTAGGTCTTAGGTTTTTATTTATCACAAAATTGAGAATGAATGCCATCTAAACTCTATAATAATTGAACAATTGTAAAACACTAGAAGTCTGGGAATTGAGAAGTAGAGTACGGACAGATATTTGCGTATTCTCTCGCGTCTCAGCCTTGGAACCATAAACATGCTTCATTTTCATGATATGAAAAGAATCAATTCACAGCTAGAGATGACATTAGAATTATGCAATTTATAGATATAGCTAATTGCACAACTTAAGTCAATCAGTTTTTTCTAAGGAGAGTCACTCAAATAAAATCAAGATATTCACTAAATAAATGAAGCAATTTTTTTGTTATTTCATTTCAGTCTTTACACACGGTAACCTCATCAGCTAATGTTGATTTTCATGGGGCAGTAACAAGCTTTAAATTTAAAAATACAATGTGCATTAAATATATCAAACAAATTACAATACTACACCTCTCAATTACATGCCTGCGTAAAATTAAAAATTTTTTTTCAATTAATGAAAGATATTGATAAAAGCTGTACAATGTCTAAAGAAAGGCAATGATGTCATGTACTCGTTGCTCCTCAGCATTTGCATCAAATTCGCTATCATCCTCGCTTTCATTGCCGTCATCATTTACTTACGAAAAATTAAACTATTTTATGGATAAAGGACATTCAGAAGCAAAGTGAAGTAGCTTGATTGCGAATTTAATTAACAGAACCCATTGATCATAAGCCTTCCAATTCACTATAGCAATAGCTGTGAAAATTTTATCGTTTTGGGTGATTTTAATATTGAAGATAAACAGGAAGAATTATAAACGTTTATGCAAATTTTGATGAATTGAAGTTTTTGGGTAGAGGAACCCGTTTAATTATTTGTGAGTCGCAAATTAACAAGAATATCATAGCTAGGTAGTATTATTTATGCTAACGTTTTAATGTCGTTGTCCAGTATGCATTCTGGGACTTGTGCTCGTCACAGATTCTAGCCAAAACTCTTCTAAAAAAGAAAGGCTGGCCATTTTAATTACTAAAACTTGGGCAAACATGGCCTGAATGTTCACAAAAGGTTCCTGCTCGCCGCAGGTCTGACGCAAAAAGGGCCTATAATGCAGTCTGGGTCTTTGTGACAGAAACTGAAGTATTATACTCAATAACGTACAGTTTTTTGTTACTTATATATTCAGGTAGTAACAAAAACACTGGCCTAAAGCAATAATGCTTTAGTAGTGAGGACTTATGGCCAATGTGACAGCATTACTCGCAACAATGTACATACAATAACATAATAATAATAGTGATCGCCAAAAGCTTTTCCTAGTGCAATAGCCAGATTTGGTTGATCTTTCTTGCTTCCTTTCTTTTCACCTGCAAAAGAAAGAGATTCGTCTTTACAACCTTCTGTCTAATATCAAAAAGGAGGCTATGAAAAAGTTCACAAGCTTTTTTTCTAGATGATACACAAATTTTTTAGGTTATTTCACTTAGGAAGAGAACGAATTCAAATTTTTCAGCCTATCCTCGTCCCCACCAGTGAAGACTAAAAGTGTCACAAACAACTTATCATTTTGGCACTTATTTTGGCCATATTTATGGCTATCTGCTTTTTATCCTTGGAGCGTTTCATTTCTATTAACTACACAAATACATCAAAGAACGTTTGGCAAAGCTATTGATAGATGTAGAGATAAATTTTGGTTTTTGACAACAGCACAATTATAATGGCAATTATATCACTCGACTTAACGATTTGTGAACTACACAAATAGCTTTCTGAATGATTTCTCTTCATTGACATAAAGTAAAATTTTGTCCGTTAAATAAGTACGCTCCTGATTATACTTAGACACCAGGGGCGGATCCAGAGCTGGATTTTGAGAGGAACCCTGATTCATTTTGTTGTCTTTTCATGTGAGAAGTTTCTTAACACTATTGGTTGCTATAGGAAATATTGCCATTAGGGTGGCATCGCCCCCAGCCCCCCCTTGGATCCGCCCCTGCCAGGCTCCCTAGGTACGTTGCAATCTTGATAAAAAGAAAATGGGACTTCATAATTACTGACGTCGAAACAAGAACAACAATACTGAACTTCTTACCAGGCTTGTAAATCAAAGTATATTGTCGTCGAAGGATTTCTCCATATCTTGGTCTTGCAACGCAGGACACGCCCTTCCCTTCGTGATTGGGAATAGGAGAATCCAATATAAAGATTGATGTTGTTGTGATTTCCTTCTTGCCTTGAGTTTTTCTTGTTTTCATTTTATATGCACTAATTTCAACACTGGTTTCCCAGCTAATGTTCGATTGTGGAAAGCTTTTTACAATGCACTGAATTTTGTTCTTGTGTCCTTGTATCACCGGCACATTTCCTTCTTTTGTGGTATAGAGCTGGAATTTAGGACTAGCTGTAGGAATAGAAAAGAATATGTTGCGATGGAGAACTAACACAATACACGTTTTGTTTTTGCAAGAAAGTTTTTCACCCAGTACCTGAAGCTTTCTTCTCTTTTTCACAATTCCAGTATCAAATCTTTCTTAAGACTTTCTTAGCAAACAATTTTGAGTTCCAATATTTTGTGCATGGAAATTAACAGAAAGTGAAAAAGCTTCATGTGTACTTGAAATGATGATATATCTTAGTAAATAATAGAAGTTAAACTGGTAGAGGGTAGCCAACACATCAAACACACAACATTCTGTACACCGAAAGATCGAACTTTTAAAACATAAACACTAAAAAACTTTTTTAAGTTTTAAAAATACAGCACTGAACTTTCTTAACTTATTGAGCAGCTGAGTACTGATTTCATAAAAAACAGTATCTCATAAATAAAAATGTGATATCTTTGAAGACCATATGCAGAGAGAAATACTTTTCCATTATTGAAGTAGGTACTTTTGAAGTAAAAACACCATTAACGCTTGGAGCTTTGACATTATCGTACATCATATTTGCTTCAAAGCAGCTGATTAACGACTGCAAAATGTAAAAATCTTTTAACTACAGAGCTTGAATTAAAAGTTCAAAATGCAGACTTTGTAGTAAAAAAGATGGCTATGTTTTATAGCTATTTAACACACATGAAGTACGACCATGTCATTACTCCGAGCGCTGATTACAAGTGATGTATTCACATAGAAGAATGGTCTAGCCAAAAGCGCGCTTGGAGAGAATTCCCTAAAGGGGGCACTTTCATTATTAAGAAAAGTGGCACCACTTCAGATCTCGAATTAGCACCCCCTCAGGCCACAAAACGTGTGTTAAATCATTGTTTTCTCAGTTTAGCGCCTCTAAAGAGCCATTCTCAAGGAGGCACGAGCCCCTTGCCCCCTTCCGCGGCCAGCACGCCACTGGCTCTAGCCCAATTTTGGTCTTTCAGTTTCATTCAATAGAGAATGACTCCTTATCTGCTTCAGGGGCTTACAAAACCCACGGATTTGACTTATTTTCCACTCCATGAAAGATCTATCTTGCGACCTATTGAAAGATTATCTTCTTCAAAAAAACAATTTCTTCTGGAGAAGTGTAATTTGAAAATGATACATTAGAAGCCGCAGAAAAGACCCTAACTTTTGCTTTGGGCAACTTAACCAGTGTAGAGAAATATCTTTTCCCTACCAGCTCTTAATATTGTTTAAGTTACAGACTACTCAAATAGAAAAGAGGCTTCCATCTTCAATGCCTGGATTTAATACTCTGTAATCTGTTAATCACCCACCTCAACTACTACTACTACTTCACGTGGCATACTCTTCTATATCAAAAACTACTAAAATTCATGTGATAATAAGTGGTACGATGATGGCATGGTACAAATGTGGCACAATAAATGGTGCAAATGTGGCATGGTAAAATGTCCCAGAACTTTCTAAAAGTACTTAAGAATACTGCGCATGGCTATGGTATGCATGTGGCGCAATGCTAGGGGTATTCCCCAACAGACAGTCTCTTAATTAAAGGGTGGGTATTTTTTATTTAAGCCTGTAAGGTTCTTAACAAGCCACTTGTATAGAGTACATAACTTGCACTCATTAGCACTGTTTTCAGCTTGAAAATTCTTGAGAACAAATAAGGTCAGAATTCTTGTTTAAGAGAAAAGCTGGTCAGCACATGATTAATCAGTACAAAAGCAGTCTATGAAACTACTCTTGAATTTCTAAATCAAATACATTAAAACCTATTATGGAAGAACCATTCCGAGTTTCAACCTCTCTGGAATTTCAATCTTAATTAAAGGATTCAAACGATGAACCTTCAGCCTCCAAGCAGTTATACAATTAGGTACCTATGTGAAAGTAATGTTGTAAATCATTATTATTAACTGAGATGAGCAGAATAGTTCACAACATGCGTAAATAACCATATTTTGTACCTACCATAAACAAATTTGATTTCGTACACATTACTCTCAACGTGGTTGGTTACTGACCCATTCTTGTAATTCAGTATGCACATAACCTTCAAGAACTTGTCTGAAAATTGAATTCGTTTAATGACGAAAGACAGATTTCCAACATAGCTAATTCTGTTTCGATATCCCTCAGGAATGCCGTGTGAAGGAGCTTTGAACATCAACGAATGCCTATCATATTGTGCCACAATTTTCTTGTGACTTTGATCATCTGGCGAAATGATTGCGCAATCCAACCGATCAAATCGATGACTCGATACGTTTGGGAATATTTTAGTGACTGAAATTGTGATGTTTGAATCCCGGTCAACAACAGAGTTCGGGTTATTTATTTCCACGATTGCAGGCATGCCAAACCCTGTAAATGTAAAACATGAAATTGTCACCAGCAGGCACTATAAAGTACAGCTACAAATACCTGTTAGCTACAAATGCTATCCCAAGGAACATAGGTTTCAAATTTTGATTGGCTGAGAGCCTTGATCACATACAAATGGTTGATCCTGGATTAACCAATATGAATTCAGGAATTCGCCAACAAATACCTCTCACAGCTAAATCTAGGCCAATTTTAACCGTTTTTTGTACCCCTCAGATAAAAAACACCGCGTAAAATGTCTTTAAAGATATTCTTGATTTTCTTTCAAACATAAATATGTCGATAAATTTAGCAGAAAACTGCTGTAGTACTCGTTAAATATGTTGCCCCGATCGTAAATTATGCCGAACGGGGTGGCATACTCTAAATCTGCTTCATCTGTCAATTCCGTCGCCATGTTTCTAGCCAGATACTTTTGGGGAAGTGACTTTTCCATCTAAATCCATTCCCCCCGGTTGAAGATAGGTAGCTTCGTGATTGCTTTTTCTCTCTCATTCGAGACATTAGCCTTGTCATTTGTCTCTTCCGTTTGAGACACTGAAGTTCTTCAAACATCAAAATGGCGTCAGCTTTCGATGGAATCATCGAGTGGTATTTCACTTCATTTCCCCGGACGAAATGAAAATAATTCCACTTTATATATATATGCGTAGGAGATGGGGCTACAGTTGGGCAGAAACCTGCTACATTCTGGGAAATGTTCCTGAAACAGCAATAGGAAATTCGGGCAACGTTTCTGACTGCTCTCCAGATCGCCTTACTCATTCAGGCAGAAACTCTACAGTCCCCCTAAAGTTGAGGTCCTCCTACGCCTATACTTCTATGTGAAAATCGTCACGTCTTGGCTCGATTTGAGTTTTTGTCAATACACTTGTGTCATGTATTGAGATTTAGTGGGGAAATTCCCTTTCTATGCTTACAATTTAACCACAATCTTTACTTTAGTCTTGGCCGCAAATATGCAAGCGTTTGAACACAAGAAATACACACTATTTTTATAAGAATGCCTAACCTCTTGCTAAGCCTTAAAATTTTTAACCTTTTCCGATTTTGAGCCTTAGATTGTTCTTAACTTATTCGTAAACATCAATGGTGCAATTATGTCTGAAAGACAAAGGCATATACTAGAATCTCAGTTGATGTCTATTTCTTAATAAAAGAAAACAACTGTGAAACAGAATAGTAAATATTGCAAACTTTTTATTGTTCTTATAAAGAATAAAAACATTAAGGCTCAGAATCGCTAAACTTTAAGAATAATTTAAGGATAATCTAAGGCTCAAGCTTCATTATGGTTTATAGTTCTTGTGCACTCGAGCTGCAATGGTGTTGATTTGCTTTATGATTAACTATGAAATCAAGGAAGATTTGAGTATATTCCTTTCAATTCCAGACTAAGCTACACCTTTGTTAACCTTAAACATTTAAGAATGATTTAAGAATAATCATAGGCTCAAAACCCAGAAAAATTTAAGAGTATTGAGGCTCAGAAAAAATTTAGATATTTTTATGAAAAAAGTGTGTATCGAAAATACAAATGATAATCTACCAGCAGCATGACAACTCAAATAATAATTCTAGCTTACAATGTAGGTTGAACCTTGCACTATTAAATTATTCTTAAATTTCAGCGATTCTAAGCTTTAATTTTCTTATGAACTTTATTCCTAAAAAATAAAAAGTGTACGAGTTGAAAGCGTCTTAGGCCTAGTTAAACGCTTGTAAAGCAAAAAGGCACTTACCGGGAAATACCAGAAGAGGTAGAAGTATAATTAGATTCATCGTTTTGCGTCAATAAATTCCTCTTTGATAGAAATCTCCCTGTTCATGAAAATTCGAGGTAAAATATCAGAAATTCATTTATGAAAACTCATTTGCTTTTATTCAATGGTGAGGACAATCAGAGAAAAAATGTAAATTGCTATCTTTTCGCAATGAATTAAATGGTGTGAGAGGCTATCAACAAAGAAATCAAAAACATGCAACAATAGAGAGATATTCATGTAAAGAATAATTATTAAACATTTTTTTGAAATGGTCACTCATCGCAGCAAGAACTTTGCTTTGAGTATATAAGGCAATCACTCAAGTCGATTGCCTTACATGCTGAAAGCGAGGCTGTTTCCAGCTACATTGAATTGCTATGGTTGTTCCAGAATAGAAGCAAGCTTTATTGGAATAGCTCAGCTTACTTGCTCAGAAGATTACATTTCCAAAAGTTAATGAGAGAACGAAGACAGTGATGCTTTCTCTGGGCATCTATCCTACAGAAATGTCCCACATGAAAGAAGCAAATCTTTCGATTTCAGCTCTGGTGAGCTTCTTATAAAATGAGATCAAAACTCCAATCGGGGTAGGGACTTTTATAGGAAAGGCACTGTTCAAATATTGATCCTCTACTCCAGCATAAGCTTTGTGATTGTGATACAAAACATACCCCTTTGATTTGTATTTGTAAAATTTCACTTCCAGGAAAAGCTACAACTATTCCAGGAAAGTGGTTTTTGTCTAGATTGCATCCTAGATTATTTTTCATTTGAATAGGCACAGTTTGATTCAACTGGAAAGCTGAAAACAAACAATTCTTATTGCCAATAATTGTCAACCCTCACTTATCCTTTCGTTGTTATAGTGTATTCTCAGTTCTAGGAAATACTACAGTTTTCCATGAAATTTGTTGATTGAGATGCAGTCCAGATACATTATAGTGCACTACTTCAGTGATATATTATTGTCTTGCAATGTTTCTCAAAGGCTTAAGATATACGAAAGTGCCACCACGTGGAGGTCTCCAGCCATGGGCTAGCTCATCCTCAGCATCATCATCATCATCATCATCATCATCATCATCATCATCATCATCATCATCATCATCATCATCATCATCATCATCATCATCATCATCATCATCATCATCATCATCATCATCATCATCA
>WIPJ01000496.1:240478-254563 GCA_018155075.1 Cassiopea andromeda
ATCATCATCATCATCATCATCATCATTGTCAATCATCACCATCATCCTTATCATGATTTATATTCTATAGATAGATTTGATGGTCGGCAAAGCACCGGCGCTGCATTGGCGACACATCAGCGGCTAGATAACTTTTAACGGAAACATGCAGAACTGTTGTCAACTTTTAGCAGGGCATAGCAGACGCGCCAGCGAAAGGTTTAAATGAATGCTCCCTTTACTATTTCTCTCGTTTCAGATGAGCTACTGACGGTTAGTTAGGAAAAGTTAAGTCGAAACCAAGATTTACAGGAATCCTGCTTATACACTCTTTTTGGTAAGAATACCCTATTTTTTCACTGAGGCTCATTACTCTTACATTTGTTTTCTTTGAGCCTAAGGTTATTCTTAAATTATTCATAAGCTCCAGAAAAAATCGTGACATTCGCAATGTATGACCACGCCCATATAACTACACGCAATTATTTTCTTTTGCAATGCTGTAAAAGGTTCTACATTTAAACAGAAAAATAGGCTACAGATAGCTCAATCTATTAAAATTACAATGCCACAATAATTTTAATGTTTTGATACTTGTCATGAATACTCCAGTACACTTTTAAACAAGACACTAGCTTTTTTCTGCTTGCGGACACTATTCTGTAGGAGACACTATCTTTGGTTAGTGTTTTGTTGTATCATTCTACCATAAAGTGCACAAGGAGGGCAAATGCAGCACCTTTCTTTCTAGACTATGCCAAACCAAGAGAAAACAGACACCCAAATATGCAAAAGCCTATGGTAAATACTTCCTATTGAGTGATATGGCAATCAAAACTTGCCACTTTCCTTCCTTGTTTTATGACATATTTCACCTATATGCTGTTTGCTCTTTTATTGAATATGATCTTCCCATGTCTTTATGATGTAAACAATTTAAGTTTGTAGTTGAGGAAACATTAGTGGAAATTTTTGAGTTTCTGTAAATTCAAATGCTTTTGCGATAACACTTCTTGCCTCTTGCTAGCTTGGTACTTTGAAAAGAAAGCTTAGCAAGAGAAACTTTGTAAAAATATATGCTGTGAGATACAATCCATACTGCAAGATTAGCATTAGGGGTAGTTTGTTTCAAAGATCCCAAGTGAATGCGAGCATTTTCCGAATGACCATAGCAATTATCTCAGGTTATTTCTCAGTGTCATTACTCTTGGGAGAACAGCTACAATACACAAAGCAACAACTGGCTTTCTTGTGCATCAGGAAAAGATAGATGATAGGTAATCCCAACATACCAGACAAAGCCATGATGCTATGATGAAAGGATGCCACCTTCCAATTCTACAATTTTCTAAAGCTGTATTGCTTATCTGCTGAGCATAGTCAGTTGACCTCTTATCTATGAAACATATCACTTATATAACAAAATACTTGAAAAAGCATCACTTCTGAGAGACTGCTTGTGTGCTTATTGAATTTAAGCTGTTGAAGTGGATTGGGTCGTTCAATTATCTGGACACAGTTACAATTCTGAGCGAGGTAGCATAGTCGTTAGAGCGCATGCCTCTCATGCGGAAGGTCTATGGTTCGAGCCCGACTCGATGCCCTGACTGAACGCTCGCTCACTGTTCACCCAACAGCAAATGGGTACCCAGCGACAGCACAGGGGAGATAAAGGCAGCGAGGAAAGGAACTAGCCACCCTACCTCATGCGCGGATGGCTCAGGATAAGTGTCCTCTCTAACAGGCACTCCCTTACGTACGTAAGTATACGGGACTACTTTTACCTTTTTTTAGTTACAATTCTAGGGAAGATAGATCTCATAACACTGGACTTACATCTTCCCTTCCAGTATTTGAGAATGACCAGCCATTGCAGAGACTTTTTGCATACTTCAGCATTGTATGGTATTAAAATGAAGATATAAGCTTAAAATTATGCCATAGCTAGTGGTACTTCTAAGTCATATATGTTACTACATTGCCACGGATATCTTGTAAAGCCTACATACACAAGACTAATAAGGGACAAGGAAACTGGTCAAGTAATTTGTACTGAAATCCCCAGTTATATCCAGATTTAACAGTGGATGGAAAGCTAAAGTTTTGAAGTTAAACATCATGGACAATATCACACCTTTAATGATAACTCAACTTGGCAACTTCACTATCGAAAGAACCAATATTATATTTGGTTTTACTACTTTCCAAATCCCCTGCTCTAAAATACGGTGCTTCCTGACTACATGAATCTAAAATTGAAGGAATTTCTTTTTCTTCCCTACTGCAATCAGAAATAAGTCTCCTAAATTGACAAAGAAGATAGAAATGAATGCTATGTTTTGACCTTGGGAAATGAAATTTTTGATTGATAAATTCAGAGGAAATTTACATGTACACTTGAATTATGCATTAAAAGCACAGGTCTAGAAGAACTAGAACCCTTGTGATTTGTAGATACAGACCTAAAAGATTTAAAGTGATTTAGTTTTGACAAGCTTTTTCTATAGGATACAAAGTTGAATTGATTAACAAAGCTGCAGATTCAGTACCAGAGTCAGGACAAATTGAGAGAATTGGCAGCCCACACCAGTAGAAAGAGAATTATTGCATGTAACTCTTCAGTGTATCTACCTTCACATGTTCAGAAAAATTTCGCTTGGCCCTATTGAGCACATCACTTGCTCAGGGGCGTCATGGTACCTGTAGAGGAAGGGGGCAAGTTCAATACTTGTCTGATAAACTTCGAAGCCTTAGTCTTTACTAACAGCTAAAGTCCAAATTTTTCCAACGAAGCATAAAAGTTTCTGAAAATCCGACTATTGTAAAAATTTGGTGGCCATGGTCCCCTCTGCCCCCCGTCTACGATGCCGCTGCACTTGCTCTAAGGGCTAATGACCTAGAAAGCACTTACCACTCTGCTTAAAAACATTATAGGTCTACAAACCCCCTGACCTTGAAGGAGGGATGTGCTAATAAGGGGGAGTGAGCCCATAATTTGTTTTCAATTGAAAGAAGGTTGGTCAAAAGTCTGTCGCAGTATTTTCCGTGACCTTTTGTTTTAGTAAGAGTAGTCGATCAAATGTTCAAAACGCCCCCAATCCCCCCGACAGGAAGTGCCTCGGCACATCTCTGCAGGAAAGGCTCCGTATTGGTTGCAACTCTGACAAGACTGTCCGTTTAGATTCATATGGCTGTACAGTAGTCGCTTTGACAAGGAATGATCCCGCAGCTAAAACACCCTTAACAAATTGATTGACAAAACACTTGCTTATTGGGGAACAACTTTCATTTACGCTTGAAATGCGCTGTACTTACTTTAGGGGCACTGCTGTTTCAACCAGTGTTTGGCCTTCCTCGTGCTGTGTGACAATTGCTACCTTGCAACCTCAAAACCATAAAATTTCTGGAAGGAAACCTATCGATGAGTTATTTCTACAATTATCCATAATAATTTAATCGCATCAATAACGTCTGCTTCTATGAAACGTGACAACTTATCCACAGCATCCAGAGCCTTAACTGTTACGACTCCAAGCAGAAATCTACAAGGAGGCTGAAGTTATTGCAGTCATACATGGGCTTCCGCTGCTATATGCTACAAATCATCCATCGCCTCTACCAATCCCACCTTAGCACAACGATTTTTTCTATAGGTTTTCTATTGATTACCACCGTGGTAAACTGCAGCATCCAGTCCGACATTCGCAACATCTTTTGGGGTACCTTTTTCACGTACTGTTCATGTGCACACGCATTCTAAATGTTATTCGACTTTCGCCCCTTAAGTAATTGGTTCTCTATAATGTATGACTATGGGGATATCTTCATGACATTGCTTCACAATGTTTACTGCTGGATACGAAGCAATTACTGATGGAATCGATTGAACTATTTTTTGGAATCCACTAACCTCAAATAGGAAGACTGATGGAATGCATAAGATGGACTGTCTCAGGGGCGTCGCAACTAGGGGGGAGACACTGTAAGAAAAGAAACCCTGCAAATATTGTGAAGTCCAATGTTTGCAACGAGCTAATATCGGTTATAAAATCTGACATTCGCCCGTGCGAATGTTGAGAATGTCTGGATCCGCCATTGGGAAAAGTGTCAGACGAGTGATATAAATTCTACATTTGGCACACTTGTTGTATATTCAATAAACACTTATTTATGAGAATAAACCTTACAAGGCTATTAGGGCTCAGAACAACTGCAATTTAACAACAATTTAAGAATGATGCAAGGTTCAAGCTTCATCGAAGCTTAAAATTTTAGTATATCCTGCGCATGAAAAGTTCGACGCCTGAATCAAACTGGGATTAGATGTATTTGGGTTGACCTAAATTCACACTTAGTTCGGCACAAGAAAAGTTCGACTTCTGAACCAGGTCTAAGATATAATTAAATTTTGTACTGTTGATACAATCTTTCTTGTTCTATTCCACTTTTGTTTTGCTTTATGATGAATTAAGACATCAACAGAGAGTTCAATACAATCGTTTCACTTTTAGACAAAGTTACACCTTTAACAAGAATAATTGTAGGCTCAAAGCCAGACACTTTTTACGAAAATCAAGACTCAGCGAAAAGTTAGATATTCTCATATAAAACAGTGTGCAGGCCTACTTTTTTGCACTGCTTTCCGAAATGCTGTATACATCACCTTTGCCAAAAAAATTTATAATTTACATGTTTACAGTAATAATATTGCAGACTTACCTTGAGAGTCTTCTTGAATCGATCGCCACAACCGCCACAACTCACCGGCAGGCAAGACAGCATATTTAATACCAACAAAGGGGTTTCCCCACATATTTGTAATTTGAGAATACCTCAACCCACTGTGTTTGAAGATTCTCGAAGTATGGTTATTTCAAGTAATGACGAAATGTACCAAATCTATGTCCTGACTTTGCATTCTTCGCCACTTTGGTAATACCGTCTATTTATAACTTACAATCTACTGTGTAATTCAGTCCTGGAGAATGCTCTTCAAATCAACATAGGTTGCTTTTTCTTCTTCTAGTGTCGGTCTTCGGACCTTAATCCCATGCCGAACACTCGCCTCTTTCCCCACTTCCGAGAAACCAAGGAGCTCTAGAATAGATGTGATGTAATTGCTAGGAGAAGTTGCTATAGAGATTGTTATAAGTCAAGTATATGTGTCGAAACGTGATTGGCTAACGAAGAAATTACTATCCATAGATTTCGTTCAAGAATCGTATTATGTTCAAAAAATTTTTCGTCGCTCGTTGATTGTATAGGCTATATTGGAAACAATACATAGGACTTTACATAGGTTGCTTGAGTACTGCTACCAAGAAAGCAAGGGATTCCAGAATAAATGTGACCTAATTGCTAAGAGAAGTTGCTAGAAACAGAGACGCATTTAACCATGGGCCCACTGGGCCCGGGCCCAGGGGCCCCCTAAAATTCTTAGATTTAGGGGGCCCCGATCAAAATTTCGAAAAATCAGTGAATTACAAGTCCCCTTCTAAACTTACCTTGCGACCATGTCCATAAAAATTCATGCTAACATGGTGCTGGGTACTATACACGTGACAAAATTTTTAGGTGTATTTAAAGGGGCCCAAATCAAGTCTGGGCCCAGGGCCCCAAACGACTTAAATGCGGCCCTGGCTAGAAAGATACGTATAAGTCATAAATATGTGTCGAAACGTGATTAGCTAACAGAGAAATCACTATCCATAGATTTCGTTCAAGAAGCATGATTAGGGAGGGGGGGCAAACTACACTCTTTGCGAGAAAACTGCACTTGTTCCCGAGCCTCAGAACTTTTCTTAACTTATTCTTAACTACCAAAGACGTAATTTCGCCTACAAATTTAAGGCATATATTCCAATCATTGTCGATGTTTTACTACACCATAAAACTACGCAAGAGGTTATATTTTGTATCGAAATTGCAAAGGTACATTAGAAGTCAGTATTATAACCAGGGTACAAAAAATTCTTATGTCCTGATAAAGCTTGAGCATCTCATTATTCGTGAATTGTTCTTAAATTTCACCGATTTTCAAAAATGTAGGTAAGTGATGTGATGAGTAATTAGAAAGACCTCAGTAACAATGTAGCACTGCTAAGAATGAGGTAAGTGCAGATAATATGGAGGGCCGGGACTCTCAAAAGGAATAGCAAAGAAGTGCTACTTGTAATATTACCTGTCTTCCAAAGAAGAAGAGGAAAAGGCAAGTATGTGCTATCAGATGCAGATAATTTACACAGTAACATGAATATACAATTATGTTAAATTAGAATATCATAAAGATAAGATATGCCATGCCAATATTTGTCTCACTAGCAATGTCGCTTCTTTGAGGTCCTATATGGGATACTATTTTCATTTCATTTTACATGTGTAATACTCGGAGATCCTTCAGACTATGTTCAGACCATAGCAAAGCATGATCACAGGGGCGGGAGGCAGGTTAAGAAGAAAGAAACAGTTGAAACAGTTTCATAATGGGTAATTTTCATTTTATTTGATTACTGAGGAAAACAATAACGCAAAGTTATACATACTGTAGACAACAGAAATTAATAAAGACAAATTCCTGATTTTGGCTCCAAAATTTACTTTGGCATTTTTAGCCTTACCTCTAAAAGTTTTTTAACGAGAGACATGGTGTGTAGGAGCAATATATCGCCGCTTATTCTCTCTGTTTTGTTTGGCACTGGTTACGTTATGCAGTAAGTTCAACCAATCAGAGTGTAGAATTTTATAAATGGATTGGTCGATGAACAGCCAAAATAATTGAAGAATAAGCTGTGGATTTTTAGCTACTAGTATTGCTCTAGCCTCAATTTCGGCAAGTTGCAGAGCATTCTCGTTTAGGGCCCTATAATGGTGCTGGCAATGATAAAGAAGCGGCGATGGGCACGAACCAGTGCTGAATGGACAAGTATTACTTCACGTTTTGAACGGCAAAAGATGTTTTTCTGGTACTAGCAACTGACAGAATCGTATTCTCGAGATTTCCTTGGATGAGTTAGCGATCCTAAATCAAAAGGTAGCTATTATTTGCTTTTGCTTTCAACCTATTCTTGTTTGAGAAAATGACTAAATGGTTGAAGATATATTCATCTAAGGTGGTTCTCTCAAAATGTAACGCGTAGCGTTGTAAAGGAAGGCCTGCTATAAATCATGTATGGTTTTTCCGCTTCTTTCATACTTTGACAAGTCTATTTACAAACCCAGTTAGCGCAGTGGAAACACAGCAACATCATAATTTGTGGGTGATTTTGTTTACGTGTCACAAAACAGGGCCTTATTAATAGCTTACAACTTTGTATTTCTGCTAATTTTTGTCATAGGTAGCATAGGTATTCCCTTTGGTGTACTTCAAAAATCAGTTTTCTCAAACAATATAACTATGTATGCTTTGTGCTGTTTCAATAAGTGTGAAACTTGCAACTATTGTATGATATGTTTAGTAATTAAAATATTCCATCTTTTTTCAACAAAGACTATCAAATGTCTGCGGCTCCCTAATTCTTCCACCTGGAGAAACTTTTACTGTGTTTTAGCATATTTAAACCCAGCTTCAAGAAGCCACACCCAGCCACACCCAAAAGACTTATGATAGAATACCCAGTCGCAGAGGTCACCCTATGCCACTGGCTTATTTCAGGATTACGCCCTACTGTGCGAAAATCATCAAAACATCAAGTATTTCCTAAAATAACATTAACTCTAGGTCTCAAAGTGGCCTATGTGATTTGCTGTGACCATCCTGCAATTTACATGCATCTTCCTTAAAATTTTGCCACAAAAATGAAATCTCTATTTCTGCTCCATTCTATTTTTTCATTTCAATGGGGTTACCTAAAATCGACTACCAATAGACAGCATAAAAATGTAAATACACAAAGATATGTAATTAAATATAAATATAGAATGGTATTACAATTTAAAACTATGCAAGTCTAGTAGATAGTATTAGCAAGAATAAAAACCATTAATTATAATCCCAGTTTAACTTCCCAGCCCTTTTTCGTACTAGTTTCCTTTGAGTGCTTAACTTTCTTTACTATACCATAGAAGATTGCGATGAGAGCTAAGACACCCAATATTACGGCAAGTGCAATTGTTGAGTAAAAGTAAATTGTGCATTCTTCATTCTTCTTCTTCTTCTTTTCCTCTGTAAAGAAAATAAATCATTATTAAAGACTCTCTGTATACTATCTAACAGATTTTCAAATTGATCTCTACCAACATGAAATTTACAATTACTGAAATTTTGTTAGGTGATCTGCGAACCATGTTACGTAGACTGAGATAGATTATAGAGGTATGAAAGACTAATATTTTGTCATTCTAGGGATATTCTAATCGAATGGAACAAGCCATTGCCGTCTCATTGATTTCATGAAAGTAAGCATCTAATACCACACCATCTTCAATTGGAACATATTTTACAACCCTTTGCAATCATTTTGACCTTAATTTAGAAAATTTGACCAATTGACTTCAGTTCACCAACTCCTTTCGTTCTCAGTTGCTTTGATAGCACGGGATAGCCTTGCCTCTTCTAGCTACCAAAGTTGTGTTGTCAAATTACTCATGGAGGCATATTAACACATATTGAAGTGAGTATACCCATTAATAGCAAGATGACCTAATCGGAAAAACTATAGATTCTATATATGATAGTCTATATAAGGAACCACATTATAAGGAACTCCGAAATATTTTCAGACCTTATACTACTTAAGGAAAGATCCTTAAGGAGCTATTTAATTTCAAAAACTTTTATACCTGCAAACAATTAAGAATGAGGAAGCCAGTTCCACTCATTTGGAGCCAAAACTCTCATAGAGAGCTTGCTATGCTTGTTATAAGTGTTTCATTGAGTAGTTTCTGGCTATACTGTCTCTGTCTATAGTTTTGTTCTAGAGTTTATAGTTTTATGGCGGTAAATGTACAGTTAAAATCAAGGAACTACGAAGGAACTTTTAGTACTTCAATTTAATCATCGGAGACGCAATGCTAACGAACTTTTGAATCTCGGCCTTGAACTAGGTTTCGTCTAATAAAACATATAATCCATAGAAGCGCTAGAAGAAGCAAAGAACTTCAACATCGTCAATTTCAATTCAAGAAAATAGCTAGTAAATATACCTACCGTATTTATAACTGAGAGTGAATCGCCTTCGGATGGTTCTACCATGCTTTGGTTTCACAATACAGTCCACATTCTTCCCATCGTAATCAGAAATAGGAGAATGAAGTATGAAGGTTGATTTTGTTGTGAACTCTCTCTTTTGTTGACTACGTGATCTCTCAGAATGATAAGCATTTTTACCAATGCTGGTTACCCAATAGATATCTGACTGCGGAAAACTTTTTGCAACACACTGTATTGTCGTTGTCTGCCCTTGTCTCATTGTCACATTTCCTTCTTGAGTGGAATTGTAGTGGAATATAGGACTAACTGCAATGAAAAAATGTAATATGTTACTACTTCCCAAAAACAGTGATGCATAAATTCATTGCAGTTAAGTCGTATTTCTGGAGTTTCTAGGAATAAAGGGCTTCAGATCTGAAACCAACGTACTAATTCAAATAATAAAATGCACTGGAATGAAGTGATTTGGAATTTACATCAACAATCTGATATCGGATGTTATCATAGCAAAAAGGGCAGTAGGAAAACAGTGATTTGTAGACCCAATAGCAAAGGACAGGGGCGGACTTGAGAGATGATTTTTGGGGGAGGGGATCAGATGATAATAGATATTGTCCCCACCCCTTCAGATGCCTGGATAATGAAGTCATACCGAATTTTCAATTTCGTTATTGTCCTATCTTAAAATTTGCTTCTGTTAAAGAAACCACAGGCCTGGACAATTAATAAGCAATCTCCATACTAGAAAGGCCAGTGAACACTTTTAAGTTTTACAAATGGTTCGAGAGTATTGCAGAATTTAACGAATGGTGCAGTACAAAATATTGCAGAATTTACCGTATTATATGAAAATATTAGGGGATGTAGCACCCCCAGTACCCACCGCTAAACCTGTCTATGGCAATGGAGAGTAGAAAAGAATTGCGGAGTCATTAATAACGCTCAAAAACTATAACCAGTGGTGTCTTTATTTTCTCTATTATACATTTTTTAGAAAGCACACCAGTTTATAAACAATCCAGTACTAGATAGTCGAAAATTTAAGGACCTTTTACAACTACAAGGGTAAACCCCTTACCTAGTTCAACGTAAAGTTGAAGCAAATAATGTGAAATGACCTTGCTTTAGATTTTAACTCGAACTGGTGTATTTTGTTTCTTATATTGCGTTTTGTTTAACTATAATTTATTTATTAAATAAAGAAACTTTTAGACTTGAAAATCTGGAAAATATTGCGATAATCTTACTACTAGACTTCGAGCCAATTTTTGTTACAGGGAAAAAGTATACTCCAGCATTAC
Organism: Cassiopea andromeda; assembly: GCA_018155075.1. Classification (NCBI taxonomy): domain Eukaryota; kingdom Metazoa; phylum Cnidaria; class Scyphozoa; order Rhizostomeae; family Cassiopeidae; genus Cassiopea; species Cassiopea andromeda. The sequence continues at coordinate 250,907 of WIPJ01000496.1, forward strand.
TTAGCGTCTAAAAACAATGGTAGTCTAACCCACCCCTCCTTAACCAGCTCATCCACAGACCCGATGTTCTACGCGTTGGATTTACAAAACAACCAATAGAAATGAGTTGTGTTAAACATACCATAAACCATTTTAATCTCGTATACATTGCTCTCCACGTGTCTTGTCAGTGATCCATTCTTGTAACTCAATACACATACAACTTTCAAGAGCTTGTCTCCAAATTGTATTCGCTCAAGCTTAAATGACATATGTCCTACGTAGCTGACTCTTTTTTGATAGTCTTTATGGATGCCAAGCGAAGGAGCTTTGAACTTCATTGCATGTGTGTCGTATTGTGCCACATTGTTTTTGTGAACTGGATCGGTTGGAGAAATGAGAGCACAATCCAGTCGATCAAACCAGGGACTCGATGCGTTCGGTAACATCTCTTTAACTTCGAATTCAACACTTGAACCTAATTCAACAGCAGCGTTTGGAGTAGATATTTGAACAACTGCGGCTTTGCAACATTCTGGAAAAGAATACGAGGTGTTATTACCAGTAATGAATAAAGAAGTGAGCTCTCGTATCAGTGGCAGTTTTTGAAGAAAAGTCAGGGGGGCAGAGACGCTAAAAATGCACGAGAATCAATTCCCACGTGCACCCTCGTTTGCACGAGTGATTGCTCTTACTTATTTGGATTTGCACGTGCGATCCAAGATTTGTGTATCCGCAAAAGAGAGTTTCTTGTTGCTGAAGCATGTCGAATATTTCATTTAGGATAAAACAAGTGTTAGCAGAGTTATGAATGTAAAGGGTGACAGTCACTTGTGTTGCAGTTGCGACAACATAGTTTCTACGTGGTATGTGCGATTGTACGGATTAACAGTGATGTTGGCACGGCGATCTTTCGCTCGTGAGGGTGGTGTTGCCCGTGTGTGGACATGCTCACGTGCGATCGCACTTGTCTCCGGGCATGGCCTGGTATTTCAGAAGTAACCGCATATTTGTTTGGTAGACGTGCTTTTTATAAGAAAAAATTTTACATTGAGCTGCTGGCAAAAACGTGCTTAATTTATTTCAAAATGTGTATTTAGCCTGTCTTTGGTTCGCTATTTTTGCTAAACATTTTCCAAGTCCATAGCACCTGTGGGAGCTTTGCCCTTTCCTCGCCCCCTGATTGCCACTAGCACCCTAATATCCACCACTAAATGTTTGATAGTCCTGCGTGAAATGCCTTGAATTGCAATCCAGGGTATTTTTAAGAGAAACTTGGAACTGCACATAAAATCCAGCGATGCTGTGTTGAAGGATTAAATCCTTGCTTCAGGTAAAATTCAAATGCCTGCTTTGGCAAATATAGATAGACAGATCCTGCTATCTCTTAAAATCACATTTAACGTATGTCTGCAGTTTTCACTGTCTACTTCCTTACATACCTTTTTAGTCCTTAAATAATACAAGTTTGAACAACATAGTTTTTTTCCTCTTAAATTGCAGACCTCTTCAGAATTGCACATTTTGTGTAGAACTGCACGTAAAAAAATCCATGTGGACAACCATTTTACTTCCCTACCATCTGACAATTCTAGAATGCATGAGGATCTACTCCATTTAAAAGCAGTTCTTGCTTCTACTACAGTTGATTTTCTTAAATACACAACGTCATAAGTTAAAATTTACTAGGGGAATTCCCTTCATAAAGTCTGCGTTTCAACCATGCTCGTACTATTTTGTGTAAAAACACAAATAATTACGTTGGTTTTAAGAGTTAAGTGTTTCAAATCTGGATCAAAATTACACAAATAAGAAACGACTTACCAAGTACGATGAATAAATATAGAACTGTGTTTAGCTTCATCACTTTTTTGCTCATCATTGTCGTCTTCTTAATCTGTAAAAAACATAGAAGGAATTATTTTTCCAAAAACCCATTTCCTTTTCATTGTTAGTGAATGCTTCTAAAGTTCAGTTCGGCGCATGAAAGTTCGACTTCTGAACCAGGCCTAAGATATAATTAACTTTTGCACTGTTCATGTAATTTTATTGTTCTATTCCACTTTTGCTTTGTTTTAAGATGAATTAAGATATCAACAAAGATTTTGATACAATCCTTTCACTTTACGACAAAGTTACGCCTTTAACAAGAATAATTTTAGGCTCAAAGCCAGAAAACGTTTACGAAAATCAAGACTCAGTGAAAAGTTAGATATTCTCATATTAAAACAGTGTGGAGGCCTACTTTTTTGCATTAATTTCCGAAATGCTTCATCAACAAGATTTATAATGTACATGTTTACAGTAATAACATTGCAGACTTACCTTGAGTGTCTTCTTGAATCGATCGCCACATCAACCTTACTAACTCACCGGCAGGCAAGACAGCATATTTAATACCAACAACGGGGTTTCCCCACATATTTGCAATTTGAGAATACCTCAACCCATTGTGGTTGAATGTTCTCGAAGTACGGTTATTTATAGTAATGACGAAATATACCGAGTCAATGTCCTGAATTTACCGTCCATTTATAACTTACTACCTGCTGTGTAATTCAGTCCTGGAGAATGCTCTTCAAATCAACATAGGCTGCTTTTTCTTCTTCTAGTGTCGGTCTTCGGACCTTACTCCCATGCCGAACACTCGCCTCTTTCTCCATTTCCGAGAAATCAAGGAGCTCCAGAATAGATGTGATGTAATTAATTGCTAGGAGAAGTTGCTATAGAGATTGTTATAAGTCAAGTATATGTGTCGAAACGTGATTGGCTAACGAAGAAATCACTATCCATAGATTTCGTTCAAGAATCGTGTTATGTTCCAAAATATTTTTACGTCGCTCGTTGATTGTATAGGCTATATTGGAGACAATACATAGGGCTGTACATAGGCTGCTTGAGTACTGCTACCAAGAAACTAAGGGGTTCCAAAATAGATGTGACGTAATTGCTAGGAGAAATTGCTAGAGAGATACGTATAAGTCAAGCATATGTGTCGAAACGTGACTGGCTAACAGAGAAATCACTATCCATAGATTTCGTTCAAGAAGCGTGTTTGGGGAGGGGGACAAACTACACTCTTTGCGAGAAAACTACACTTTTTTCAGAGCACCAATATCCTTAAAGTATCTGATTTTAAACTAAGAACTTTTCTTAACTTATTCTTAACTACCAAAGACGTATTCCAATCTTTGTCGACGTGTTACTACACCAAAAAACTACGCAAGAGGTTATATTTTATATCGATAAAGCAAAAGTACATAAGAAGTCAGTATTATAATCAGGGTACAAAAAGCCCTTATGTCCTGATGAAGCTTGAGCTTCACATTATTCTTGAATTGTTCTTACATTTCAACGATTTTGAGCTTCAATGTTCTTATAAACGTTATTCTTATAAAAAAGAGTGTATTTGGGTCATCTGCTCTCAATGAATTGAGAAATATTTTGAAAGCATGTTGAGAACGCATCAAGTCACAGTTCCAAATGAGCAAATTTATCCTTAGATCAAATGTAGAAGGAGCATGGACGTAGGAGGACGTCAAATTTTGGGGGCTGTAAACGTTCTGTAGACTTTCTGCCCTAATTTCCTATTGTTCTGTCAGAAAATTTGCCCGAGTGAAACGGATTCCTGCCCAGCTTGGGGGACCGCAACCCCCTGCCCCCCCCCCCCCCCCCCCC
>WIPJ01000496.1:276574-294988 GCA_018155075.1 Cassiopea andromeda
GCGCAAATTGCAGAAAAATTTTTTAGAACGAAGGTTGCATATTTCTCTAGAATAATTTTTATGTATTCTTTCCTTATAGCTTTGTGATAATTTCAAATTCGGAGAAGTCGATTGCACCGTGCTACACCTCTCAAAAAGAGGTCAATATGGACCGGACGGTTTTTACCATTGTGAATCATTTGTGCAGCTGTAGATTTAAGTAGATTTCCATTTCCAGATTGATATTTCAAATATCATTTATGCCTGTTCTAAATAAATCTTTTTTCGTTAATGTTTCTGTCATTACCTATCCCGAAATACAGGTCGACCATGATTATTGGATGTACTCAACCCATATAAAATTTCATTGTTTTCGCAGTGGATTGACGATGAGATTGTTCTTTCAGTAGAATTTGACTGCCTGAATATGCATGTGCTGTGACATCATTGTATGTTTACTCAACAATGTTAGGCTTAGCGTCATTCAGTTAGTACGTACGTACCAAAATGGCAAAAGTTTGACCCCCTCTCCCCCCATCGCACGCACATGTGCGCTTGCTACGCCCCCCTTTTTGCGTACGTACTCTTACCCATATGACCTTCCCATTTCTAAAGGGAATGTTTTTAGAGAAAAAGACAGTAAAACATTTGAGAGACAGGAAAATAATAATAGCAACTGTTAATAAAACAGTAATGAAAATCGTCGTCAAAGACAGCAAAGTATGATAAAATACCCTGCATATAAAAATATTACAAAATACATGCAAAAACGGACCTTTTTCGCACGTACTTTGATGTGTCAACCCCCTCCCCCCTTGTACGCATGACATACGCTTTTGCTTGACCCTCCTTCCCCTCTTCATGCGTACGTACTTAATGGATGATCCCTTGGTGTAGACTCAAGACTAATACACTCACTTATAGCAATGTTTATAACATTGGTTCTCAACCTTGTGAGATGTACTGAACCCCACAAGTTCCATACATGCATTCATCAAACTCTTCATAGGTGGAAAAAATTGTTTTTTTGTTTAGATTCAAAACTTATGTATATAACTATTTACTGTATTATTGCACGAACTGTACAGTGCATATTTTCTGCTCGCTTCGCTCATAGAAGGCCTCGTCGTTTTGTTTTGCCCCGCAGCCTCAGAATTCTCTCGACGGCCCTGTTGATTTTAAGGCGAAGTCACGCCTTTGGTGGTACTTATCAGTTGCTAAAAGTGTGGCTCCTTGAAAGTTCTTGCAATTTTGCTTTTGAGAACCTGGACAAAAATAGAGTTTGTTAGTGATTACGTGATAAAATTTTATTTAGATTGTGTATATTTTGGCGGGATTTAGTGAGGAAGCACCATAAAATAAATATCTGTTAACAGTATTAGGTGAACGTTGTCAAAATGGAATGAAATACGACCATTTGACGGTCGAAAACTTACCACACAAGCCACCGTATTTTTTTCTCCTGGATCTAAACGTTGAGAACCAGACTCAAAATACAGTGATTGGATAGGAACTATATCATCATTCAATTGCCTACATCTTGGCCATTATTTTTCAGATCGAGCTGAAATTTGTCAATAGCAGCTATTTCTATCTGCTTTTTCATAATTTATATCATATTCGTGACGTCACACTAATGAACTTTATGGACAAATATTCAGGAAAACTGGGTACTTACGCGTTTTTCTTTAATAACGAACCTAGCTCAAGGCCCGGTTCTAAAAGTTTCTTCTTTTTGGACCTCTTTTTATCAAGTTCTAGTACTAAATGCTCCTTAATAGTTCCTTATTTGTAGCTGCACATGTAGTGCCATAAAGTGGCACAGACGCAAGGAAACATCAAAGTTCTTAATTTCATCTTTGATTTTGGCCAGAACTCAAAACCAAAGGAGCACGTAAGTTAGGAAAGAAGTTTTATAAATGTACCTACGTGAGTTTTGGCTTTAAAAGAATGGAACCAGTTCCATTTTTCTTGATTATTTGGAGTTATAACAATTTTTCAAATTGCGAAGTTCCTTGAATTTTTTCCGTTAGTTAATACAAGCTCATTTAATATTTCGGTCGTCTGCATGTAGGTGCATTCTAAAGTGGTTCCTTATAAAAAAAGTCATTGCAATAATGAACTTTGAGGTTCAATTTTTAAGTGTTTTATGTGTATTGATAATTATGGTTTTAATAAAATTTCCTTAGGTATGAACCTTCCAAAATTTAGCCTTGTCCACAAGTTGCTCGAAATTTACTAAAAGGTTGCTCAAGAAATCTCAAAACGTTGCCGAAAAGGTGCCAAAATTTTTGAAGAAGTTGCACCTTCACAATTAATTTGCCAGAAAGTTGCTCAATTACTACTAAGCTATATTAAGTCTGCTTTCCCATGCATGCATTCAGAGTTGATATATTTGCTTGGTAAGTCAATGTATAGCTTGCCCTGGACTGTAATATGCATGTATCATACAGATGATTTCTTTGCATGCCTTTTCAAGAAGCTGTTTTTAAGAAGTTTTGTGTTAGAAAAGCCGTACGTCTGACCACGCCTACAAAACAACCAAACCAAATATCTACCACGCCCATATAAATGGAATGATTAACAATTCAGTAAATATTGGAAGGATTATATGCTTGTCTTCATAGGAAATTAACGTTCTGATTCTGATTAACGCTATTAGATACTTAACTCCAAAACGAACTTTAAGCTTGTGTGGAATGGAAATGGTACAAGATATAAAAAAATAATTGTAGATTTGAAATCAGCGCGCTCGAATTATCTAAGTAAAAAATAAACACTTTAGATGCCCTTTAACATTTTGACATATCCAGCCTAAAATGTTTCTTAGCTGTTATTCAAATTCATTAGGCTTCCAATAACAAGAACAACCCAGATTGGGCAACTTTGACACAGAGGATAGAATTTTCAGCTTTTGCGAAACATGTAGGCTATAATGGATGTTGTTTCTATTTTGTTCCTAGTTTGATCAAAATGTTCTTGTAAAAACACAGTTTTTTCAAGTTAGCATTTGACGTTCAGCCTGCTTGTATTTCTGTGTTTTCTAAAATTCTTGTTAATTTTTCCTAATTTCAGCCTCGTGTCTCATATAGACCATGTTTTCATATTAGAAAAAGTTCAACATACTATCACAAATAAAAGGTTAGACAGCGATAGTCCCGAGACAAGTTGCATTCTGCAATCTCTAATTGTTTCGCCTGTATCAGGAGTATGGCTATGACTATCAAGACAATATAACTTAAGAGTTCCCCGATTCACTGGAAGTTGCTCAACATTCTAAGGACCGTTCATTATTTATGCCTCAGGTTGGGACTGAAGAGAAATGTTTACTAAAGTAATCTTTTTCGTTACCCAAGCTTGTCCACCATTTTGTAATAGCTAGCCAGCTAAGATGGAGCTATAAAAATGCGATGCCCAACCTTGAGGGACGACAAATAATATACCCGACATTTCCAATCCGCTTAGCCTTGAGAGGACATGGCGCCCCTGACAGCTGCTCGAAACTCATCCCTGTTGTTAGCAGGCTTCCTGCCTCAATAATTGACATTTTTCAGCACATCCTCTATGTCCTTCTTCCACTGTCTCCCAGGCCTTCCTCGTTTTCTTTTCCCATTAACCCTGCCTTCCAAGATGATCCGTCCCATTTCATCATGCTTTTTAAGGTGCCCAAAGTACTATAACTTTTCCAAAGTACATAGCTCCTAAGCCAATTGTCTTTGACCGCTAGTTCATTCCTATTCGACTCATTTGTCCGATGTTCTGTCCATGATACCCTTAATATCCGCCTTTAGCATTTCATTTCAAAGGAGTCCATAAGCTTTGACACAGCTTTGGTCATGGTCCACGTCTCGCACCCATATGTTGCAGCTGTAAAAACACAAACCCTTCATACTTTCAATTTTGTTTGACCATACCCGACTTTAGGCTGCCCAAACTATCATTTATCCAACTTATTTCTCTGCCGACCCTAAATGTTGCTAAAAGAAGTCTAATGTGGCACAAAAGTTGCCAAGAAACTTGTGGACAGGACAGGTTCATGCGGTCATGCCTGGGCCCTAGATTGCTTTTTCATTCCCAGGCCCCTTTCGATCTAGTATTCTGCGCATGACCTTGATTCTCCCTCGAGTTCAAGCCATAGAGGGCGTGCAAAGCTGTGGTAGTAGTTTCACACACTAACCGAAGCACCATTTGCAGAATCACTAGCCGCACAAGATAATCAATATGGAAACCACTAACAAAAAGGAGAAGCTCAGTACTTGGACCAAGATTGACAGACAATGTCGTAGTTTTGCCCAATTTGCCTATAACAAAGAGACAGGAGAAGTGATGGGAAGGAGCAACAAAAGTTGGGGTGAGCTGTTACATTATTTGCAGTATTGGCAAATGTTTTCAGATATTACTGTATTGATTTTTGTTGTACTGGTGCATGTTAACGTTTTTGTTGTTGATTTCAGCGAAAATTGGTTTGTTCTACTTTGCATACTACAGCTTTCTCACTGCCTTCTTCTCAACTTGCTTGACCGTATTTTTGTCGACGATCAACGATCCTGGTAAAGGCGGCCCAAAGACAATCCAGTTTTTGGTCAGTGATTCCTCTCCAGGTCAGTATATTTAATTTTATTTTTGCCGATGATTTTCATGGTTTTACAACTGGAGAGGAGATGTAGTGCAATCTAAATTTCTACCTGTTATAACATGACTGAAATAACATCTGCTCTTAAATTCAGCTTTTAAGTCAAAGGTTTTGTGTCTAACCACTTGCTCATCATTTATGAATGATGCCTGACAGAGTTGCTTTACCAAAGGATCCCATCGGTGATTAATCTAGGAAGCCAATGACATTTTATTAGGAAAAATATTACTTTTCTGTACCCACAATGAGTCTGTGAGGTATCAGGTTCCAACCGCTGTGATGTCACATTTCACTGGTGAAAGATAGGAAAGGTGGGAGATTTAGATCAAGGTTCAATATGGCAGTTGTTTGCCATGGCTTTGACATGGTATTTTGTGATGAAATGATACTACTCTTTGAATAATTAATAGTTATCCTCCTTGTTTTAGGTGCTAGTTTTTGAATTTTTTCAATCCCCTCCCCCAATATTCTCACCCCTTAGCCATTTGGTGCTCTAGAAAAGGCACTGAATTTTATATGCATTCATGTTTGATCATTTGTCATTGTCTATACATTACCACAAGTTAACAGACACCTGTTGGTTGAGTTTTCAGCTACTCTATAACAGCAAGTTGGTGTAATCCATGAAGATTTTTAGTTATGTCATTTTGACTTTTCCATCACCTCTGAATTAATGATGCCTGAAGCTGTAGCTGTTAAAGTAGTAGCCCGCTAACTTGTGAGGGGTTTTTAAACCCGTGTTTTTTCCACTACTATTATTGTGAAGTGACAGCTTGAAACGCACTTTTGTTTAAGGTTTAACTACATTGCCAGAAGCCAAATATTTGAAGGAGTTAAACTCATATCCAAATACAAATCGAAAGAGTGCTGATAAATATGTGAAAGGTAGTGTTGATATTACTTTGGTTTTGCTTTAGAAAAGAGTTCCCCTATCAGATGCACTTTAGAAGAGTTTGTAGAGGAATTGAACTTTGCTGTTTCACTCAATAAGATCTCCTGTGACACAGCTCTATGGAAAGTTTTATTGTTGCAAATGTGGCAATAGCAATCTATATTCTGTGGACCACTCTTGAATAAGGTGCACTATCTTCAGTAGACTTGCAGCTTATCATATTGATGTTATTCAAGTTCCTGTATCAAATCTTAGGTCTTTGTTGTTAGACATATTTTAGCAGTTACAGTCAAGGGAAGTGGAGCATCCTTTCACACATTCAAAAAGTATGGGGGTCATTTTCTTACTCCTTGATTACAACATCACAGATGGAAGTTACATGTCATAACATCCTTTGTATTGCATTAGATGTAGTTCTCCATTGGATTATTGGATGAATTTTGAATTTTACTTTGTTATGCTATAACCAATTTCCAACTTTTCTTAAGGATTTGGAAATGCTGGCTATACTGGCCCAGTTTGTAGTGGGGATGAGAAACAGGAGCTTTGTAAATTCAATGTAACTGAACTTGGAGATTGTGGAAAGAATCCTTATGGATATGGTGGCAATAACTTTACATGTGTTTTTATCAAGTTAAACAAGGTTAGTTCAAAGCTAATGCAGGTAGTAGCTTGTCAAATTACATGAGATTTCTTCAGCGCACTCATGCTACAATGCACATTTTTACAAGAAAAAGTTTATAAGAAAATGAGGCTCAAATGGTCAAAATCTTAAGGAAATCTTAAGAAAATCATGAGGCTCAATTTCCAACATTAAGTGTTTTTATTCATCAAAAATCGATCTTTCCTCATTATTACATTCAAAATGTTAAAAGATGGAACTCAAATTCAAGTATACAATGTTAGAAACAACTGTTTACCCCATTTTACCCAGTTTATTTCAGAAAAAAGTAAGAAAAAGTTAAGAAAATCTCAGGCTCAATTGTAGGAAAAGTTAAGAAAATTGAGGCTCAGGCAAAATTATGGTTTTCATATAAACAAAAGTGTGTAGTCACCAAAAGTCCCTGGGACACTCACAAAAAGTTGTGAAGAAATAAAGTACTCTCAGACTTTATACCATTGCACCATGCATGCACCCCCTTGCCCTCTAAAATAATTTTGTTCTGTTCCTGAGACACTTGATGTCATTTTACACACTAGTTTTATTCATTCTCAACATGCAATTTTCTCACAAACCAACTGTTTATGGGAAGGGGGACAGATGTTGAGTGCAGAATAATAGAAATGGCTAAAGTTTCACAGGACTTTTGGTGACTATTGTAGCTTTCATAGAGTGAGGATGGATTGATCCCTGCCCCAGTCAATTTAGCTATCTTTTATATCATAGATGTATCAACTTCCAGTAGTCCCCTTTTGCATATTTTTTCTGTTTTAAAGCAAGAATCATTCTTGCCAACTGAATGCAGGGTTGCCTCCAAATCAGAGAATTCAAGGAAACTTGTGGAATTTTATTTTCATACAAGCAAAATCAGGTGAAGAGAAAGATTTTCCAAAAAATAAAAGAAATTGAAAATTTTTTGCTGCTCTATTTCAGAGCTTTAAAATTTCTCCATGTTCATTCACACATCAAGTTGAGTGTAGCATTTGCCACATTTTATCCTTTTTATACCATTTTGTTTTATGCACTTATTATGAAGGTCAGTTCTGTTTTGTTATGATGTGAATGACTGTAAATAGGTGAAGGCTCACTGGAACCCTATACCTGTTCAAATGAAGTGATAAAATAGTATCATTAGTGTGATGTCAAGAAAATGCTATTTTTAGAATATTTTGGCTTTAAATTCTGAAATATCATATTGAAATAGCTACTACTGACAAATTTCAGCTCAATCTGAAAAATAAGTACTGAGATATAGGCAATTGAATGCCGACATAGTTCCTATCAAATCTTTGTATTTTGATCGTAACTACTGTATTTTTCTACTGGTTTTGAACATATAGTGGTCTGTATGGCCAGTCTTTTGTCTTCGTATGGTCATAGTTTAGCCTTTTTTGACAATATTCATCTAGCATTGTCAATACATACCTATTTTAAGGTCCTCTTTTTCTCTATGTGGTCAAAATATATAAATACTAAAATTAGATTTTATGCTGTCATCACTAATGAACTCTATTAAGGGTTATTTGAATATCTGGGAAAATCATAGGGAAAATGAGTAGCATTTCACTGGACATATCAGGGAAAACCATGTATATTTCATTGGGTTACTTCCTCCTTGCTTTCATTTGCTAAGAGAAGTCTGATAAAGAGAATCAAGAATAATGTTGATATGGCTGAATACTGCAAAGACGTGATTAAGGCCCCTCCTTTGATTAATGCCCCTGTTTTGATTAAGCCCCCCTTGAATAGACCTACACTTTCAATATGCTTTCTGTCAAATAAGTTCTCTTAATGGAGTTTCTGGCCATTCAATTTTTTAGGTGTACGGTTGGAAGCCACAGAGTAATTTGGGATTAAGCTGTGAAGTAAGCAATATATTTTGCAGATATTGCTTGTCTATTTCTTACTCAATTACATGTATTTTGTTACATTAAAACTAATAGGTTTGGTTGTCTTCCAATGACTTTTACTGTATGGATTTGTATTTTTACTTTAAATATGTTGCTCCATCATATCATCACTGGATAGCTTCAACATTCAGGGTTGGAAAGCAGGGTATAGGCAGAGTCCTAGAGATTTTTAGTTTTTGTACACTATAGGAGTGTGTCTCAGATGCTTAATGTCAGCACCTATTCAGGATTTCAAATGAGATATTTTAGCATATCGGTATCCTCTCTGCCTTGTGTGCACATGGTGAGGACACTTGTCACTAAAAAGATGACTGGATAAGAACTAGTATAGAACTTTCTATGTGACAATTGGGAAACACATTCAGTTATGCAATCCATGCCATGAAGAAATTGTGCACAAGCCTCAGATCATGCATTTGATTATTTGTGCACAAGCTATAGCATTGAATCATTTGGACTTGCTTATGTGTTGCAAAATCCCATAGCTGAGATGCAACAAATGGGTATTTTTGACAAAAAATTATGAAAATTTGTATCTTTGCATATTATAGTGCAATGCATGAAAAATGTGAGATCAGTAACTTCTTAGATTTGCTGCACATTGAATTAGTTTTTGTTGCAGATGGCCCTTCTGTTCACACAACTTGAATGGATTCCAATGCACACTGACCCTCTTTTCCAGAGTAAAATCACTATGCTCTGAAAGTGGGACATCAGATTGCTAGATGCATCAGATTGCTTTGTGACAGAAATGCTAATAGCTAGTCACAAAAGAAAGGATACTAAGAGTAGAAATAACATCCAACAATCTGTCAGTCAGTCAATGCCTGAAGATAGTTAATACTAACTTTATATTGCTCTTCCATAGTCAGTTGTTGCCATTATGTAGCTTGTTTCTGCACAGCTTTTCAAAGAAGATCTTCTACCTCATCAGATGTGTATGCTCTTGCAGGGTGTTGCAGGTCTTGAAGTTTTGCCTAAAACAGGTTATTATCGTGATGGATTTCCATTCAAAGGCCAAAGCTGGTATCAGACACCACCTGTAGCTGTGAAGTTTCCATATCCAAAAAGTAAAGTTACAATTAAATGCACTTTGCAGGGCAAAGGAATCAAAGTATCAGATGTGTTCAAGAGTTCTAGAGCTTTTGGCAGAGTACAGTTTGATGTGATACCATGATGCCTATAGTTTCATCTTTGTACTTTGTTTGTGAAATAGACTTTGGCAATTGATTGTAGACTTTTGTTTGTTTATTGTATGATAGGATAATTACTCCTGATCTTTGATTTTGCTTTCTGCCAAATAATATACTCCTGTTTGTGATTTTTATCTTTAAGAACAGTTTTTCTGTCTTTGTACTTTGTCCTATATTCTAGCTTTCTGTCTCTTATATAAGTATGTATTGGCAATCTTGGTTATTTTAGCAGTGTTCTGCAACAGTGTCTTCTCTCTGAACTTAGACCACCTGTTTTAGTTACCAAAAAAGTGCAAGATACATGAGATGATTAATCCCTCTTTTAAACCAATAATGTTTTATGAGTGGTTAGTTTATTTACATACCTAATTTGACTGATGTTTGCTGCATCTGTACTTTCTGTAGACTTTCTTGTATTAGCCACCTAATGTATTTCCTTTAGTATGGCCACCACTATTAGAAAGATCTCAATAGCTACATCAATGCATTTTGAAAAGCAGGTGGAATACAAAACTTTTGGGGTCTCTAACCCTTTCCCCAAAATATATAAAGATTTCTCCTCCAAACAAATACGCCCTTTTCTAAGGTAAATAAGAAAAACAAGGGGGCTATGCCACCAGAACCACCTCCCTAGCAAATACCACTGCTTATAGTGTCTGTTTGTAGCATCACAGAAGCAGTTTTTGTGACCTTTGGTGAAAGATTTCAACTGGAATATGGCCAACTTTAAAAATAATCTTACAAGTACCCATGAGTAATCACCCATCCCTATCTCAACATTGAACTATGATCTCAAGCATGGCTGTTGAGAAGGGGGCTGGAGGGGTAAGCTGCCATAGAGCCTCAAGGGGGTCTCGGAGTAAACCAGCAGTAATTTTCCGAAGTTAATTCTGAGGCACTGAAAATTTTCTGTTCTCAATGGGCTTCAATCTTGGCGGCCCTGACCTCATGTAATTCGGTACGCGAACAACCACAACAACGTTTGTAAGTTATGAGTTCAAGGTAGGAGTTGGCAGCATAAGTTCGTTACTTGGTATTTCATATTTCTATTTGTCTTTTTTTTCAAAGCTGTTGTTCTTACAAAGTAACCGCCGAAAATTCCAAGAGTATGTGATTCCTCGCAAGAGTATCTCAGGTGCACACAATCTATAGGACGTGCAACTTTACTTAGTAATGTGAACACATCCAATGTGAGGGGCAGTAACACATATCTATGATAATCGAAGTTGTGGGGAACTTAGATTACCGCAATCAAGAACTAATTGGGGGAAAGAAAGATCTTCGTATTGTTTTTTCAGGAACTAAATAAAACATTTTGATTGCCAGTGAAGGATTGCAATTGCTTTGCTGCTGACAGATTTTTAGGATGACCCTCATGAAAAACACCTTTGGTGACTGGGGCATCCTCTTTAAAGATTTATATCATATTATAGGTGCTGCACTTGAGAATTGTGAGAAGCTTGATAAATGGCAATAGATTTCTACATTTCATTCAAATTTCTGATTTGAGTATTGAGCCATGTGAGTTGGGATGCTGGAGCAGTGGTCAGACAAGTAGGGCCAACAGGCTTTGGGACACCGCCATATATAGGCACCTCTTCGGAACATTGTCATTCTATCTTTCAATAGGGAAGATTTTTTGCACCAATGCACAATAGCCCCCTCTGCCTATCATATTTTGCTTGTTTATTTTGCATATTTTTTCTCTGTTGTATCATATCAATACCTAAAAAGAATTCTGTTGCATTTCAAATAGGGTGGACAGATGGGAACAAGCACCCCCACCAGGCTTTTGTGTAGGGGAACATTGGAGCAAATTTGTGCCCCCTGCTCCCCTACAAAATGTTAAGAGGGTGCTTGCTCCCCTCTACCCCAGCATCCCTACAAATATGCAAATTAAATAACTGAAGGCATTGTCCTGGAGGTGGAACACCTGCTTTTTGCATCCCCTTGGGGGTACAAGATGCTCATCTAATATCCACTTCAATACTTATGTTGGGTGCAGAAAAATCATGCCAGATTTTTTTCACTTGAAAGCATTGCCCCATGTTCCCCCACTCATTCACATGCTTGAAATGAGCGTTAGTCAGAATTAAGAATAAAACTAGACAAGTTGCAGAAGTGGATATTAAGAGGGGGCAGAGTGCCCCCAGGTGCCATTGAGTCAGCAAATTCTTAGCAAAAGTAGTAAAATCAAAGGCCAAGTACATGATTTTTAATTAGAAAATCACTTTTGCTTGAGCCTAAATGTTTTTGTGCAATTGTTCTCTTAACAACACTTGTAATTGACAAATATTCCTAAGTATTTGTTGACCACAAATGTTTTTTCTAAAGTACTTGGCAAATCGGCACCTTTACCCTTCCTAATGTTGCTTGAAAAATTGCTACTGGCAAGATATAAATTTCTAATGTAACTATTGCTCTTGCCACATTCATTTTACATGTTACTGTGCCTAATTTCAAGGTGTGTATGGGTTATCTGATGTGCAGATCCCATACTACGCAGTCTGGGTGTGATTTTGAACTGGTTACTCTTCACTGCCAAATAAATGGGGATCTTCTGAAGTGTAAGGAGCAGTGGGGTATGGAAGGCTACTCCATGGTGTAAGCAAAAGTCCAGGCATGCCCATACCTTCTGTACTCTATACAATATAGTTTCTGACACTTGAAGTAATTGTATCCAGGGACGAAAGTTAGGGGAGAGGGCTATGTTACTTCCCAATGTTGAAAATTTGCCATTTCTCAAGCAAAACTAGGAATACAATGTATTTTTACAGGGCAACTTAGTGGACCTAGAACCATTTGATCAACTATTGTTACAAAAATCATGAATATGGTTGTGATCGGAATCTTTTTGGACAAGAAAAGTTCTTGCTGGAGTTGAAAGTAGGAAAGTTAGTAAATAGGGGTTCTAGTCCTAATGGACTTGAGATTGGTAAAATTTTTGAAACATTTGTAACCATCCACCCATGTATTTGGTACTGAAGAGTACCAAAGTTGCTGACCACCACACTATTTAAGAGGTAGAAAGGAAGAAGTTTCCCCTAATTAATGTAGGATGTATAGAAAAAGTTGTGGAAGAGACTGCATCTATATTTGCTATTCATCATCTAACATGCTTGCAATTGATTGCTACTGAAGTTAGGACCCTTTTCAGATTTATCAACACGGGATCTAAAGCATCAGATGATATTCAACGAAAACACAATTTTTGAAATGTGGCAAAGGGACAAAGCAATTGTTTAACATACTCTTTGAGGCTTTAGGTATGCACTTTTGAGGGCTGATGGACACCTTCTTTGTCATTCACAGATGTACCCCCATATGAGATATTCTCCTATCACAATGCTGCTACTTAAAGCTATGAAATGTACCTACTTATTTGTGAGGCTTGACCAAATTTTTTTGTTCAGGTGATTGCCATGTTTTGTTTGAGATCTCTACAGTTATCCTTCAGTGGGTAAAATATAGCCAATCACTTTCATAGAATGGGCTTGTAGTTATTTAATCACTGTCTTTCTATTGCATGTGCTTTACAGTCATTGTTGGTTTGAAATCCTAGTCTCACAGAGTGTGCTCATTATTTTGGCTTTGGAAGGAAAAACACTATGCAAACTTTTTAGGATTTTGAGAAATTCAGCATGTACTTTTATTCATCTACCTTAATTGTCAATGTCCTGATTTACAATCAATCTTGCCTTAGGACTTGAGACTGAGCAGCTTTCCTTATTGCATGCAAATGCTAATTTAAAATGGATTATGTCCCAAAAATTCACTAATAGCTTTCTGCATCTCCTTATTCTGTTGAATTAGAATCATAACCAAGAGAATGTTCTTTTCAGAGCTTTAGAAAAGTTGGTTGTATGCCTAGTTTGGTCACTTATATTTGAGATTTGCTCAATTAATAATTCATTCTACTTCACATGTATGTTGTAAGGTCTTCCAAACATCCATTGATGCTAGGGCCTGAAATAAATGTAGATATTTGCTTTCTTTGTGGAGTTGTTAATGGATAATGTGGACCTGTGATTGGAGAGTGTGTCAACTTGTGAATAGTTCAGAGCTACTCACTGAGAGCAGTTCATCAAAAATTGCACTGATTATATCTCCAAAGAAAGGGTGTGCCAAAGTAGGGGTTGTGGGGGTGGAACACCTTCCCCCTTTATGCCAAAGCCCCTGGTACTTCTTTGGGTTGTCAGCAAAATCTGGCAATGCAATCATCACTTGTTGGCAGTGATAATTTTAAGCAGGGCCATGGCTCTAGGCCCTGCACTTTTGGTAACCCAAATGGAGCCCACTACACCTTCTCTCAAACAAAATCTGAGAGTTTGTTTCATACTTTATGTGCAGGAAAAGATTGGATATGTAATGTGTCACAAAAGCCAAGGTTGAGCTGGCAACCTGTTGTCCAGGGGTTGGCATTAGCCACCCCATGGCTACGGGTCTGCCTCAGATGGTTTCAGTCCAGGGTCCCATAGTCCCTAAATCAGGGAAATATCATGTAAAATATTTTTCGTTGCTTCTTCAATCAAACGAATTTGTAGTGTAATAAAAAGAGCTCACGAGAGACCAAATTATTCTCATAATGAAATTGTTGGTTTTCATTTCATTTTCCATTTTGGTCAAATAGGTGAAAGTTTGCTTGAATAGCCTTGTGTTGTAAAAGCAGAGTGTGTATTATTTGCTCACGACCTGTATTGAGTCGGGAAAAGCAAGTTGGAAATCAGGGAAAATCAGAGAAAACGACTTCCCTGTTTTGGCAGACACCATCCTGAATGTTGAAGAACCTAATGCCCCTTTAGCATAATCATAATCTCAATCAGTATGACGAACTCTTCATTCAGCTAACAATCGGGAGTGAAATTATACAAGCTTTGGAAATTTTGCAAGCAAGTACATGTTGTGATGTAGATCAGAATTTTGCAAAATAAAACAACTTTTAAGGTATTGTGGTATTTCCGAGAATATAAAATACAGAATACTACAACAGGCTCTTTTCCTCCCAGAGGTAAATGTTTCGAAACAGCAACTACCAAATAAAGCTGTCTTGGTGCATCTGTGCTTGCAGGCAGTATTTGTTAATTTACTGCCCAATCATGTCTAGCTGAAATCTTAGGTACTCAAATAAGCTTCATTTTTTCCTCGTTCTTCAAAATGCGGTGCTTGTTCGAGGGCGACGCTTATATTAAAAGAAAAGAAGCAAAATAATTCTAAAAACACAATATACCTTCATAATGACCCAGTACAGAATAAAGTCACTTTGGATGGCAACACAATGTAAATGAGTGTAGGCTCTTTCTGTAACTTATAAAATAATTAAAGTAGACATTTATTGACTATAAAATAATAAAATAGTCATTTATTGACTATATATAAGTTTTTAGTTTTTAATGCTTTGCACATCATGTTTAGAATAACCAACACCATTGAAAAAGTGATAGCATTAGCCTGAGTTTTATTGCAGCGCTTATTCGAGAGAGGCGCTTATGTCAAAATTCAACCAAAAAGTGCGGCGTTTGCTCGAGATTGGCGCTTTTTCTAGTACTTACAGTATTCTGTAACTTTGCCATTGGCTTTATACCCTTTTGGAGATTGTATTTGTGTAAATTTAAATGATCTGCTTTCAATAAATATTTATACCTCTTCAAATGCTCACATGTTCTCTAGTTACAACTACATAGTTTCAGGCCCCATTTACACTATACCGGCTTCTGTCGTCGCGTTGCGTCATGGAATAATTTCTATCGGATAGGGCGATCGTCTATACTATACTGGATAGCGTTACAACTATATACTATACTGCTGCGACGATAGCTATCCGGTATAGTGTAAACGGGGCCTCAATCTACAGCTGCACAAAGCGAGTCAAATGCACACTTATGATAGGCAGGCATGAAGCTAGGGGGTGGCATTGGGGGCAGTGCCCCCAGCTCAACGATTTTGCCCGTCTTTCCCCACCTGCACCTTTGAATCTTGATCATTTGCCATCTTGTTATTATCTTTTCTATGTTAGAGATTATAGATTGAAGCTGTCTAATGCAACTTAAATGATGTTTGCAAAGGTGCTTTCTCCGGCATTATAGGAAGTGTAATTGTGAAAGTTTTTTCTGGGGGCAAGCTCCCAGACCCCTTTTACTACCTTTTGTAGATCTATAAGAGACACTGGTTCCATTATAGCCAACGTAGAAGCTGTGGTGATCAAAACTTTTCTTATCGGAGTCCCAAAACTCCTTTTTTTCTGTGTGTCTCCAATAAGCATCCTCTATACATTTGGGTGTGGCTGTCACACCCATCGGGCCTGGTTGCACCCTTCTTTTTTAAAGCTGGCTTCGTGACTGATGTTAGGCCATGTGTTTAAACTACATAGTAGCCCACTAGTTGTGATATTAAACTCTGTAATATTCCATTTGCCTGAATCTGATTTCTCGTGTCAAAATCAAAGTAATTACTTGTTTATTCTACGTAACTGTATTGTATTTTCTTGCTTTTTTGCCTCAAGACAGCATCTTATTCTCAACTGTCATCCCAAGTCACTATACCTTTGCCTACTTCATGTCCAGTTTTTTTCTGTGAATAGCATTGCTAAGATGCAATTTTCAATTCCAGTTGAAGATCAATGCTGTGAGCTACACGATGAGAAATTTATGTATGACTGGAAACATCAAATTTCCATGGCGAAATATTTCCTTCCGTCTTGAATTGCTTGAGAGGCTGAATATTCGGCATTACACACAGAAAGCTGTTGCAGGAGCGTTTTCACACAGTAAAGTTGGGGCTTTTATCCAAGAGCAACCTCGTCATGAAAATGCATTTTTGTCAGACCGTTTTTTAGTGCGAGTCCTGGAACGAATGATGCCTGTTGGGGTATACAATGCCGTGAAAGAGGACTTAATTCAGTTTGGTAACCGTGTTAGCTCTGACATATGGGACCTTGGACAGGAGTGTGCGGCAAACGAGCCGTACTTGCACAAAACATCAGCTTGGGGCAGAAGAGTTGATGAGCTTGTCACGTGTGAAGCATGGAAGCAGCAAAAGCGCATTTCAGCAGAAGAGGGACTCGTTGCTATTGCCTATGACAGGGAATTTGGGGAATTCAGTAGATTGTATCAAGTATGTAAGCTTTACATGTATTCACCAGCGTCTGGTCTATTTTCTTGCCCATTGGCTATGACTGATGGTGCAGCTAAAACTTTTGAATCGAATGGCTTGTTACCTGCTCATCAAGACATTTTCTCGCATTTGACAACTAGAGACCCTGAAAAGTTTTGGACATCTGGTCAATGGATGACAGAAAGACGTGGTGGATCAGATGTAGCTACTGGGACGGATACTGTTGCAATTAAGGAAAGTGCTGGGTATAATGCTTATCGTTTGTATGGATATAAATGGTTTTCATCAGCCACAGATTCTGACGTGGCTCTAACGCTAGCAAGAATAGCTGATGAAGATGGCCGTATTGTATCTGGAACTAAGGGTGTTTCTATGTTCTTACTTAAGACAAGAGATGAAAGTGGCCAGCTCAATGGCATAGAGGTCGTTAAGCTTAAGAACAAACTTGGAACTCGGCAGCTTCCAACCGGTGAGTTACTGCTGGAAGGTGCGAGGGCAGAAGTCGTTTCGCCTGTTGGACGCGGAATAGCTGGTATATCTAGTATGCTCACAATAACTCGACTGCACAATATCATATCAAGTGTAGCAGGACCGAGGAAGCTGTTGAGTCTTGCACGGGATTATGCCACAAGACGAGAGGCATTTGGACAGAGCATTTATGCCCACAAGTTACACCTGCAAACGATGGCTAGGATGGAAACAGAGGTTCGTGGTTGTACTATTCTAATGCTTGACTTGGCTCATAAAACTGGATTGGAAGATTGTGGATTGATTTCTGATGAAGATGCATTGATTCTTCGTTTGATGATGCCAGTTGCCAAGATGTATACAGCAAAGCGAGCAGTTGAGTTGACGTCAGAAGGATTAGAGTGTTTTGGCGGGCAAGGTTATATTGAAGACACAGGAATTCCTGCATTCTTGAGAGATGCACAGGTTTTGCCAATTTGGGAAGGCACCTCATCTGTCATGTCACTAGATATGCTGAGAGCGATAGAAAAGACGAATGGTGAAACACTTAAGGCCTTGAAAAGTCGTATTGCTCAAATTTTAGCCAGTACATCGTCGCACAGTGATCTTGGCATTGTTGGTAAAAATATACGTCAGAAATTAGATAATCTCCTTTTGTTCGCTGAGGAGGAGCCAAACAAGATGACTGAAGCGGCAAGAGACTTTGCCACAAGTCTTGCACAAATATATATTGCTACTTTGCTTGTAGGGCATACAAGTTCGTTAAGGAATTATGCACCTCATGCTGGCCAACTTACTGACATGATGGCAATAAAGGCGTGGATGCACAGAGATCTTGCACCCGCAGTCACTCAGAATAAAAGTGGAGCATATCGTACAAGCAATGAAGAAATCATTGACTTTGTCTACGATGGATACAGTGAAAATGACCTTATAGCTCCAACTTTTGTGCGATAACTGAATCTATTATTTACTCATTTTTTATAAGAAACATATATAGATTTATCTTTCAAGTATTATTATGCATACACACATCAGAAAACTTGAAAATTCTTTTCTAGTCTCGCACTTACATAACTTGTGTCGTTCATGATATTGACAGTTTAAAGAATTTTTGAGAAACATTCTAAGATTTGATTTGATAAAATTAGGGAAACATCCAAGTTGAAAGCAGAATTTTTGTTTCTTCTAAAAATGATGTACTTGTTTTAGTAGGACAGTTCAGAAAATTTAGTGATATCTTAATGTTACGCATTGCAGTAGCAAAATTGGATCGGATATAATATGTATACTCAGATTATGGCTTGCCTCTCTATTAAATGTTATTCAGAAACTTGATACATTAAAAACAAAATTTCCCCTCCTATAAGAATTTGCAACCTTTTGCATTTCTCAGTTGGCACACATAACCTTAGGATTGTTGGATACAAAAATTGACCTTGGAAAAGCTCTAATTTTTTGACCTAACCTTTGAACTTGTCAAGTACTCCCAGGTGCCAAATAAACGTCCCCCCCCCCCCGCTTATTACTTTTTCAATTTTTTCCAACCCCCTAGACCTTATTAGGAC
>WIPJ01000496.1:302627-328007 GCA_018155075.1 Cassiopea andromeda
TATATATATATATATATATATATATATATATAGTGAAATTTATAGTCTATGTAGATATCAAATCGCTACTAGTGCCAACAAGATGCATATCACATAGGGCCTGCTTACTGAAGTAAGAGCTAATCCACCCTTCGTATCACCTCTAGTCTCAAAAGCATTGCACTGTATGCAGGAACTAGGTTTGTCTCAAAAGTCCATGCAAAGATTCTAAGGAAATGGTGTACCTTATAAAGATGCCTATATTTTATTATATTTTCCCACAGAACTAGTCTTCAAACAGTGAAGGTATTTTGTATCATTAAATGAAAATTGTTTTGGACTGTTGTTATCAATGTTTCATGAAAAGCAAAGCTATTTTCTTCACTTCCACCTGTGAGAAGAGTTGCAAGAAACATGACTCCTTTAAGTCGTACTTAGGCAGCATGCACAACTTCCTTGGACTTTGATAGATGCAAATAGTCTTATATTATACAATTGGTTTATTTTTGCAAGATTTTAGAATTGCTAGGTATTGTTCGTTCTAGCTATCTCCTAGACTTGCTTGCATTGACACTAAGAAACCATTTGTATTCCAGATCTGTATAATGTATGCACGCAAAAGCTAACCTCGCCATCAAAATAGCTAGTGAAGAATATTTCTCTGTTGTTCTTACAGTGTTGTTATTTCTGATTCAAATCCAGACGCTTCTTGGAATTTCCAGTTATTGCATACACGCCTGTGCCTTTCCTGATAGCTTGGGTACTACAAGGAGAGATGAATAAGTCGATAGAAGCCTCTGATTGCACCGGAGTTACACCAAGTTCGTATAGTGAAACTGAGCTTGATTATGCAACAGCAGTTACCACGTCGGTCATCATTGCTATTTCAGCAGTGTTCTCGACTGTCGCTAACGGATTGGTAATGTTCGTACTTATAAGAAAGAATTTGCTGAATTCACCCCTTCACTTCTTGCTTGCCAATATGTGCTTGATAGATATTGTAATTGGCACAATATCACAGCCACTATTTGTGGCAATGCGTATTAAAGAACTAAGCCTCAAGCAGTCATGCATTCTCAAACAAAGCAGTGCATTTTTGGGCTATTTCTCTGGTGGGATGACTGTTTGTATATTATGCTTGATAAGCTTGGACAGATGGGTTGCAATAGCAATGCCATTTAGGTACGAGTCAATGGTAACACGGCGAATATGTGTGGCCTTGTTGGCTCTTTCCTGTTTGATCTGCACGGGAGCAACACTTTCGCGCTCATTAAACATCGTGGCAGCAAATATTTACTACTTAGCCGTATCATTTCTCTTAATTGGCCTAACACTTCAAGCACTATTCTGCTACGCGAAAATTTATATGATAGCAAGAAAGCATGAGAGAAAGATCGATTTCGCCAGACGAGTACAGCTTAGTACGGAAGTTTCAGCCGAAAATGGCAGCAACACAAACTCCGTCGAAAACAGTGGAGAAGCATCGAGTAGAAAAAAGAGGGCGTGTGCAATTTCACAACGGCGTAAATCAAAAACTGTTGTATACATGGCCTTGCTTCTAGCCGTCTGTTATCTGCCAAAAGCGATAATCATAATGGATGCATTCCTTTTCAGAAATAGTGATTCCATGTTGTATGCTGCTTTGAAATGGTCAGAGACTCTCTTCTTTTTAAACAGTTCATTCAACCCAATTATTTACTGTTTGAGAATGGCATACATACGCAATGAGGTATGGAAAATGTTTGAAACTTTAATTTACAAGCTACGATGCGGTTGAGACGAAAGAATTCAGTAACTGTTCATTTTTTCACTCTATTGCTCGCATAGTACATATTCGTATGAATTGGAGACGCGGTCATTAAAAACGGAGGATATTAGAATGATAGAGGAAAAGGATGGAGAAAGTAAGCTGGGTAGAAAGAAAAAATGAAGAAGTGCTGAAAATGGTAGGTGAGAAGAGAGGGCTGTTTGATAGAATCATTAGATCTAAAAAGAAGTGAATTGAAAACATTCTGTACGGTAATGGCTTGTTGAAAGAAGTAGTTGAGGGTAGAATAGATGGAAGGAGACCTAAAGGAAGGAAAAGGATTGGGATGCTAAAGAACTTGAAAGAGAATGAGTATCCAAACATGAAAAGAAAGCTTGAGGACAGAGACCTGGCGAAGCTGGATGCTAAGAAGGACCTGTCGGTAGACAGAACACTAAATAGGGAGAGTGCATCTTCATGAATAGCCTTTGCATTTTTAGACTAGGGGTAGGGGTGGATCTAGAGGAGGGCCACGGGACCATCACCCCTCCCAAAAGGTAGTATTTCCTATAGCAAGCAATTGTATTAAGAAACTTCTCACATGAAAAGACGGTGCCATGGCCCCCCAAAATCCAGTTCTGGGTCCTGCCCTGTCAAGGGGTGCCATGAAGAGGAGTCTGTAGGGCTCAGCCTTAAGAGGGTTTATAAGAGGTTTCCTTCAAGCTTCATGTAATGGGCCACATAAATTTCTATCTTTAATCGTTCACAAAAATTGAGACTGCTCTTCTCTCCCACTTTAACTCAATGCCACTATTTTGTTTGATGCATTGTACCAAAAGAAAATCAATAAAATCTTCCAAAACCATTAGGCAACTACTGCATAGTAAGATTTAAGGCAGATATGAAAAAGATTGTAAAACTGCCCCTCCCCTTCAAAGCAATGTTGTCTATGGAGGTATGGTAGAGTTAGTTAAAAAGAAGCTTGCCATATCGTATGCAGTTACATCATCTCCACAACATTGCTTGAAAAGGGAAGGGGATGAAATAAAATCAATTTTAGATTGTATCCGAAAGTCTAATATGATCAAACCACAAGTTTCAATATATTTTGTGATGGATTGTTGGCCTGAACTTGATGGTTTTTTAGGAAAGTAATTAGGTGTGGTCATTGAGTGGTACACTATCTCTGCTTGAAACTATGCGTGGCTTCGTCTATTTTTGAATTGTATATTCCCAACAGAGACAGAGACAGCAGTAGCACAGTTGGGATGATCAAGAGCGTGGTCCTTATACTTTTCTACAGCACAGTACTCCTTCCTGTTTCTATAAGATGGCGTCCCTCTTTAACACCCCTCCTTCTCTTTCTCTGATATTCTCAGTTTTCCGAGGTCCCCCCTCTCTCGTACATGCATTCATATCATATGAAAGCTATTCAAGCATATTTATGTAAATAGAACGTAAAATTCGTTGTTTTGCTCAACCATTGGTAGGTTTAAATAGTAAACAAAAATACTTAGCAATTCGTGTCATAACTATTCTTCGTCTAAGTAGTCAGCTTCTGCGAATGGCGAAATAAGCTTAAAATGAGTCTCGAATAGAAGTTTCTTGTTATGGAAGTATGAAAAGCTTGACATGCATATTGCATAAGCCCAGGGCCTATTTTAGAGTGGTTTTAACCACACTTTGTGGCCTTTGAAGTATTGAGTGTGGTCAACGAAATCTGAAAGTGTGGTCAACTTTCTCACTTTCTTATGCTTCATGTTTTGCATTCTTTCTTCTCCATGGTCTGTTCATATTCTATGTAAGTTTCGGGAACAGTGCAACATATGTTACAATGTGGTCTCAAATAACAAAAACTTCTAAATGAAATTTTAAATTGGCTGAGAGGTGTAGTCTCCATAAAGTATCAATTAGGGCATGGCTAAGTGATGCCTTAGCATGGTGTGGTCTTGCAAAATTTCCCTAAAATAGGCTCTACTTAAGGGAAGAAAGCTTGTATATGAAAAGGAAAACAAAGCGGGACCCGGATACCGGAATTGTAGAAAATTACATAACAGATTGGAGGAGGGGCATATAAGGAGGTGGAAGGAAAGATAATCTGATATCCAATGCTAAGTTTTGAGAACTTGAATGCTCTAGTAATGATAAAGCATTTGATTTCTTCAACTGTTTGAGATTATTCCAATTTATTCGCATATGTTTGGGTGCCGAATATTCGATATTCTAGATTACACTATTTATATTCGCATTGCCCACACTAGCTCAAGCTTGCGACCTTCCGGTTGTGAAGCGGACCCTGTAGCCACTGGCCCATAACGCCGGTTATTTGGACCTATAGTAACTGATACACCTATGTCCCTAAGCGTCTTTTATACGCCTGGATACATACTCAACAATCTTCTTGCCTCACTTTTCTACTGCTGTCAGATACGAGTTCGATATTCCCAAGGCCCTTTAGCGTTTTCAAAATGACACGGAGAGATAATCTCCTTAGCAGAAATTCCCACAGACAAGCTTAAGAGAAAAATTAATTTTAGACTGATTTATTCACAGAGTTAAACTAACTCATCTCATTAATAGGAATTGTACGTCACTATTCATTGGTGATCTTTCGTTCTTTGAAAACAATGCACCATGAAGTACGGTGTCCAGTCTCGTACGTTGAAAAGCTACAGAATACAAAGGGAATTCTATTACTTATGGGAAAGATCTTACTATAACGACCAGAGGGTGTTCCTCGTGCTTGGTATTAAAAAAACTGTATTAGAAGTGTGTAGCAACGAGAACATGCTTGAAAATGCGTAGTTTGGCTTAGCACTAACAGAGAGCAGGTGCCTCCATCATCTGATTTTTCTTGATGTTCATCTGAATAAAAAAGCTTCTCACTTTTTTATAAGAAAACTTAACTCATCGCTGAGCCTCAATGTTCCTAAATTTTTCTAGTTTTGAGCCTAAGACTGTCTTTAAATTATTCTTATGTTTCAGAGGTGTAGTTTTACCTGCAAGTCATATAGAACATACTCAAATCTTTATTGATGTCTTACTTCATCATAAAGCAAATCAAAATTGGAACAGAATATTAAATATTGTATTGATAATTCAAAAGTTAATAGCTTAAATATACAAAATTCAAAGTCTTGATGAAGCTTGAGCCTTGCATTATTCTTAATTGCTTTTAAGTTTCAGTAATTCTGTGCCTTCATATTCTTATAACCTATTCATAATCCTCATCATTTGAAGTTTCGAATAAAGAGAAGATAACTATAGCTGCTTAGAATTTTAGCAAATGGTTTGATTTGAGAACTAGTAGGATGAAAAATGTCATGATTTGCATATCACACGGCGGAAGCTCCTGCGCATGCAGGAAAGCAGCCCAAATAGTTGAGTACCAAACCCAAGCAATTTTTTTAAGAACATTTGCCTTTCCGAAGAAAGGGAAGGATTATTTCATACACATTGAACATGTCATTCCTTGTATTTTTTTAAACATGCCCTTCCTCTTTTGCCAAAGTATGCCAATTTTTTTATCTAGTCTTGATGTGATCTTAATTTCTGCAAGAGGTGTATAAATTCTCAAATACTCTTTCACCTTTGATGCATTCCTGGGTTCACGGTTGGTTATATATTAATGTATAGTTTATTGAATATGGTAATGTTAAGCAACTTTTGATCATTTATAAGCCTCTTCCACACACTGCTGAGCGTCGATCAAAAGATCGCTTTCGAGAGAACACATTTTTCTTGCCATTTTTGCAAAGTTACTGTTATTGTGCAATTTTTCCTGCAAGCAATATTTGCACCATAACAATATTTAGCAAATTGTGCATGTTACCAAAATTTAAAATTCTACTTTGCAAGCTAACACTTTCTCCATCCATTTCACACTGGCACTTACTCACATGTTCTTTACAACCATTTTGCATAATACAATACTTTGGCTCATGCTTTATGAATCAGACACTACCATTGACAAATCCTTTCATTAGACGCTGAAAGACGCTACCATTGACAAATCCTCTCAAATTACCATTGGCAAATCCTTTAAGCACTACCATTAAAAAATGAAGACGTTTCGGAGCATACTTGTCCCATCATCAGTTAAATATGATATGGGGTTTACGTAACCTAGGTGGGAAGCAATAAAACAAGTAGGGCTTGTAAACATGCAGAAAAGGCACATGACGTTTAAAGTGTTAACAGGCAGAATATGCCTATACGCTTTACGTTGGCTTGGAATTTGTGGTCCATTGATCATCGCTTAGCGGAGGCTGGCTCTATAATATGCTAGCAAATTAATGAAATTCTGCAATAATTGTTTCATTTATAGCGTGTTGTGTAGAACAAGAACATGGTTGGAAATTTGTTCCTATTTGGGACAAAGGGATTCCATTAATTTGTTTTAGAAATTTAGCACTGGATATGGTCTCCTGTAAATAAAAAATGAAGACGTTTCGGAGCATACTTGTCCCATCATCATTTAATTTTTTTATCTAGTCTTGATGTGATCTTAATTTCTGCAAGAGGTGTATAAATTCTCAAATACTCTTTCACCTTTGATGCATTCCTGGGTTCACGGTTGGTTATATATTAATGTATAGTAAAACAGGAGACCAAATTCCTGTAATAAAACAGGAGACCAAATTCCAGTGCTATGGTTGAACGCCTGCAGAGGCTTGATAGGTTTTACTCAATAAGCATATTGAGGGCTAATATTGATATTGAGATGTAATCAAGGCAGATATAACTTTATTTGATGTAGATTAAGCTAGATTTGAAAATGATATATGAAAGCTTTCTATGATAGCCAGATTGTCCTAATGAGTTGCATAGTGTTATGAGAATTATTGTGCTTCCTACTGGCACGAGCCATAATCCATAGGCTGAATGGAATTGACTATTGGTACATTTATAAAGTAATCTTGTTAACCTCTTGCCAATTGAAAGTGCAGAAGTTCAGAGAATCATACTTGAAAACAATACAGTATTTCAGTACTGAAGTCTTCCCTTTGATTCGCAATAATTCTAGTGCTGTTGACATTAGGCACTTTCCTAAGTGTTTTCATTTGTTTACTTATAAAAATAGATGCTTAATCAGCATTATTCTAGAGTTTATTATGAGTATCTCTACAATCAAGTAAAAGTTATTAATGAATGGAACACTTCTCCTGGGCAAATTGCGCTTTCCATTTGTTCCAGAACAGTCATTTTTGCTGCATCAAAAGTTGTTACCTCAATTATCTTGCACTTAACGAATTCCAACCGAAAATTAAATGAGAACCTAAGTCCAAAGCAACTGTTCAAATTCTTTATTCAATACCTCCTTTTATGTTAAATACTTTAACACACTGTCAACATTTTCAGTCTTTACCAAGAAATAGCTATTTATTGTTCTATTTGGTTTCGGTCAAATTTTAGAACACTAGTAGGTTAGGACAAAGAAGTACAGCACAGCTTATAACGCACTAAATTAAATTAAATGAGAACTTCAGTCCAAAGTAACTGTTCAAATTCTTTATTCAATACCTCCTTTTATGTTAAGTACTTTAACACACTGTCAACATTTTCAGTCTTTACCAAGAAATAGCTATTTATTGTTCTATTTGGTTTCGGTCAAATTTTAGAACACTAGTAGGTTAGGACAAAGAAGTACAGCACAGCTTATAACGCACTAAATTTCTGAAGACAGATTTTAAAAATGCATTTGAGCTTGTAGAATGGCAATTTATTATGTTGCATTTAAGTATACACATTAAACTGCCATGTGTATAAATTAAATTGTCATGAATTGATAAAAGCGTATTCACAAATTTACATTACTTTACTACTATTGTAATTGGTTGGTGTTCATAGTATTATATGAAATATCCGTACGAGAAGCTAATCTGCCTCTTTAATTAATCAAGACACAACTGCAATACACTACATTGAACATTACTAATGACTTACAACTAATATGCATAATCTATTACAGCTAAGGGGAACTGTTGCAAAACCATTAAGCAACAACAATACGCTAGCCTACAGCCAAGGATGTATGTACTAGACGAACCCAAGGCTCCCGAGCCGCAACTTGCTTCATGTGACTGTTACATTCATACTGAAGTTTGTGCTTACATATATGTTTACTTCAAATGACTTCATTATGGTATTCTTTTGTGTGAGAGGAAAGGACACTGCTAATGTTTATGTCTATCCATATGTATAACTTCGCTTTTTGTGGTGAAACAGTACAAAATGCGGCTCTTGGCCTCTTATTTGCAGGCCACTCTTGTACTAGAGGATGTAGGATAAGATAAACTATTATTTTGGCAAGTGCTTGGTAAATAAGTAAAATGAAGGCTAAATGGCAGTAACACTCGTTGAAATAGCAACTGTCATTTTCGAGCGTTTGTTGTGTGTACCACATATTCAATAAAGAATAGTGGTAATCAATTTATTTACAGTAGGCTGGAAAAAGTAGCTAATTAAAAGAACGAATTAAAGCTTAAGTTATAAAAGTGAGCCCCTATCTAAATTGTATGCAGAATACTATTAATTCCAAATGGGTATTCTCAAAGTAATTGGATGCCCTTGGTTGTACAAAGTTGCAATAAATTACAAGGTGCTTATGGGGGAAAACATTATTGGATACAATTCTACGGTAATAAGCTAAGCATGCTTCTATGTTAAATATCCCAACACAAACAGGGCTGTCTAATCTCAAATAGAAGTACGTATAAGACTTAATAGCTCAAGACAAGCAAAATTACACTACGAAACAATGATTCACAAGTTTTCTATTACATTTGTTGCTATCATTTATTCCTTGGTACTTCAACTTTATTCGTCAGGTGTAGGAAAAGCTGCTGTACAGCAAGGGATAGAAAGAACGCCAGTTCTTTCAAGAAACCAAATTTCATGTGAAGGGGAATTTACAATGAACAAGAACTTGCATCTGAGCCAGAAAGTGATTCAGTTCGTGGCTTCGCATTTTCTATATGTTGGTCATCAACAACGACATTGTCCTCTTTCTCATAATCATCAAGCATTCCCTTCAAGGACCTGATATAATATTTGGCAAGTCTTAGAGTTTCAATCTGCGTTAGTTTCTGCTCCTCTTTGTATGGTGCCAGAAAGGAGGGAATTGAGCCTCGAAGTACGTCAAATGCACTGTTCAAACGAGCTTGACGTTCTCTTTCTCTTTCGTTTCTTCTGAGCTGCCTCTGTCTTTTTACTGTTGCAGGAACTTTTGGTCGAATTTTTCTGCCTATTGAGGTTGTAAACTTAATAGGTAACTGGTAACTGTTAAAATGCAATGCATTGTTTTGCTGACTGAAATCTTGAGCTAACATGCTCAATTGTAACTGCTCTTGCTGTTGCTGCTGCTGGTAGCAGTGATGCCATTGTTCAACTTGCTGATGTGCTTCCAAGTAAAAGCTACTTAGACTTGGAAACATGCTGTAGCCTGTATAACAGCTCGTTTGATCTTGGCTTACAGCAGCATTTTGTGTCATTCCCCAGTGGTCATCAAGAGTGTTCATCATGTTGCTGTACAATTGCTATGGAGAAGCAATAATTTCATTGCTATATGAGAACATTCAAACAGTACACAAAAGAATTGTTATTTTGACTCCCACGTTACCCCCAATGTAGTGAATTGCAATACTTGAGCTTATACCACCTCTTTGTTACGCAAAATTTTTGCAAGAAGCCTCCCCCCCCCCCATTGCATAAGGCACATCCACCAATCTAAAGTTATGTGAATCTGTATGACAATATTTAGTACACACGTTTTTTTATTAAGAAACCTAGCTCAAGGCCTAATACTAGAATTTTCTTAACTTTTGGCTACATTTTAGTTCTCAAAGTTTCTTAATTTAGCGAACTAAATTGCTCTGAAATCGTACGCAGCAGAAGGTGAATGTAGCAGACTATTTGCCCTATAACAAACAAAATGCGTCAGTACGAGTTAAATTCTAAAGCAATTTCATATTCTCATTGTTTTGACACAGCTTTGCGTTGAACCAGGGAGCGATTTCCATGTGCTATTTGGCTAAAGTTTCTTAGCTTTTTCCTTGCAGTTCTAAAAGTTTCTTCAATTTTTGGCTATCTAGTACTAGGTTGCTTATAAAATGGTTTCTTATAAAAAAACGTGTAGTGAAAGGCAATACTTAGTAGAATATTATGCAATGTAGCATAATATCTAATTATTCTATATAATATAAAATGATGTAATACAATGCTAGGTAAGTTTAGATAGTATTTATTGCAATATTTCACATTCATTGAAACCTCTCCCTATTTACTCATATTGAAATAGTGGGCGCTCAAGTTAACCATAGTTACGCAGTTTTGGATTTGCGTAAGAAAACTAAGCCAATACCCCCACAACCCTTTATATCACTCATGACTGTTTGTCACAAAAGTGGCGCATACGTGAATCCCCTCACTGTTGCGGAATTTTTAAATGACCTCTATAATTTTATATGATACATATTTTTCTGTATATTGTTCAAATATATAGTTAAAGAAGTAGATGCAACAAAAAGATGACTGCATGTTAATTTGATCTGAAAAAGTCACAATACTGCTGGATTGCAAAAAGATTTTTTGAATATCAAAAGCAGCAAAGGCTATTTATATGCTTTGAGATTCAGCAATTCTACTCAAAAGGTTTCGTTGCGATTTGGAGAGTTTTGACAATAAATACTAAACTCAAGTCAACTCTTGTTTCGAATTAGTTTAGCATTGATGTTATGCTTTGACTGCCAAATGCTCCTTCCCTTATATGAGGTGTATATATTCCACTCCACTACAAGGTATAAGTCTAAACAATTCTTTGAAAAGCAATGTATAGCTGTGATGTAAGCAAAAGTATGAAAAAATTGTGTATATCGAAAGAAAAATAAATAATCTTCTTCAATAAAAGGAGAGTAAATAATCAACAGTTGTCAAAGAAGAAGAAAAATAGAGCACCAGGTATAATTATTTAATCGCAAAGTGCTCCTTTACCTCTTTCTGTAAAAAGATCTTTATCTCTCTGACCTCACTTGAACAGCGCTCCCTGCCTTTTGCCAGTCCAGTTCTAGCCCTGCTCTTTTATAGCTGTATGGTGTGGGAACTCACTAACAACTGGCCTTTACTAACAAAAGACTGTTCATTTTTTCACACAAATGCCCTGCTCTTGAAGAAGGTTACGGTCATAAGCAATGTACGCTTCAAAACAAAGAAGTAGAAATCCCTATTGTTACATGAAGGCCAATTGATCAGCCGGTGTTTACCTGATTGACTGAACAAAGGGAGAACAAAAAAGCCATCAATTAGAATAGATGTCATAATTGACTTATTATCATGGGAAAACAACACCAGACACTTGATATACTCAGTTCTAGAATGCAAATCTAAGAGCGAGCTATCCACTTTTTGATAATTTTACTGACTGAGAAAAGTGTCTTCTTCCTTGGAAACCTAGGAAAGATGGGAGTAGGGAAAGAACATTTCTTCATTTCATACAGTGTTACGAGCTTCAGACAAATCGTCTTAATTCAGAGTGCATACAACCAATCAAAAGTTAAGTGTTCGTACCAGGTGTTTTGCACAAGGCTGGGGCAGCGTTTAATGTATTCATGTAAATGAAAGGAATGGGGAGTTTTATGTAGATGATTCCCTCCATATGTTAGCAATCTGCCCATGGCCATGCTTCCAACAGGATTGAACAGTAATCTTTGTGGCTAAGTTTCGCGTATAAAGCAAGCTCTGCCAATTTCAGGCATTTTTGTTGCAAAAGAACTGCAAACAATTAGATTTATTAATACTATTGGTTTTGGCATTATGCAAGGTTTTGCTACTAGAGTCAGAGAACCAACAATTTTCAGAGGAGCAATTAATCTAGCAAGGCTTGTTGTATGTAGACGCTTTTATAGCCATTGTACATCAAGCTTGATAGATGACCAATTCATCATTCACGCAACAGCATTGCTTGGAAAGAAAGAATGCAATTGAGAGCTTTTTAGATGCGTTCTCCAATCCCGTCTCCTGGCATTTGTTACCCTTCTAAACGCAATTCATTATAAATATATTAGATATTGCTTCTTCAGGAAACAAAAGCATTGTGATGCAAAAAGTGAAAGCAATTTCAAACATCTTTCTTCCATTATTTAAGGAACGATTTAGTAGCACTTTTCTGTAAATGCAATCTAGTACTATGAAATACTTAACCTGCAGTCTCGTAGCGTTTTTAACATCACATGTATGTATTTTTCCGCTAACTGCAGCAAAATGCTAGGATATGATATGATGGGATATGATATGATGGGATTTTAACAATTTAGTAAAAGATCAGATTCAAAGTAGATGAATAGCTTAAATTATTTCTTATAGATATCTGACCAATATGAAAGTTAAATCTGGAAACTGTTCTAGGACGATCACAAATTGAATTGTATTAGCTATTATTTTATGAGGGTATTGAACAGGCATTGAACAGGCATTCCTTAAAGCAGGCATCGAGGCTGGAATGCCACAAGCTGAGCTGCAACTAGAGCATGGATGACACTATCAAAAAATGGCATTGAATGAAACAATTGTATACACATATTAGCATGGATTTCTCATTGGTTGGTGATACTGAATGCTCTGAGAGGAATTCCAATCATAGTGTTTCACTGGAAGGTCCACCTGCATGTATCAGTGATAAAACTTACCACGGTACAAAAGAAACAATTGAATGACACATGGTTGAGGAAGGCTATGAATCTCATATCAAAATGCTGTCTACAGCTTAGCAAAGGCTCATGCTGACATTTATGGAGAAGTGGAGAGGCTCTGCATGCCTACATCTGGCTTTTTTGCGCTAGCAGTAACCCTTTCAAGATTGCCTCTCTTAATTTAGGCTTTAGTATGAATGTAAAATTCATCCCGTTTAGATTTGTAGAAAGTCATACCCCAATGAGAGAGTAAGCCTATTTAAGCGAGATCCACATGGGTAGTCTTGAACGCTAATTAATTTTTATTGACAGGGTGGTATCGACTTACAAGAATTTAAACTAATGTTTGTTTATCGTGAAATTCGCCCACAAGGCCATCTTGGAATCACAAAGTTACATAATAATTAGCATATATGTACCAGAAATTTACATGGACTTAAGCGTTCATATGTATTAGCGTTAACATGTTACAATTGTATACAACACAACTTTTAATGCTCTGCAGTGTTATAGGTAGACTGAAAGTATGTATATTACCTACTGAATTAATATAGATACACTTGGCTCTGACGAGGGCAATATGCTGAAACAGAATAAACATAGCCCTGGCTGTAGTGAAGGCCCTAGCTAAGAATGACCTTTGTAAACACTGATTATTCTATTGCGCCTCTGTGGCGCAGTAGAATAATGAGTGATTCTCTAGCCATTCCACTGGGGGTTCAAATCCTCGCCGGGGCACAACCAGTAATATAGATTCTCTGTCAGTCATTGCCTACTGAATAAATAAATAAATATATATATATGTGTATATATATATATATATATATATATATATATATGTATATATATATATATATATATATATATATATATATATATATATATATATATATAGCTTCGTCTTGAGAGCAGTATGCTCTTTCTGCTCATCAATTCATCCTAAATTCCATTACACATAGAAAACTATAAGATAATAACTTACAACAAAGAACAATTGGAATTGGAACAAAAGATTTGATAACAACAACTAAATTTTTCTCTGGCGCAATTGTATAATTTAAACATGCACATGCATCTTCCAAATATTCTGCAGGGGATGCTGATAGGATTTGAATTTCAACCCTTCCAAAGAGTGATTTAAAAGAGCTTTCAATATAGAATTTGGCAAATTTAGACCTCTGTTGTTTCAGACTGGTTATCATAAACTGAGCCTGAAATTAGCAATCGATTATCAAAGGATCAAGATAGAGAGCCAAGTTGATGACCCAGGGCCGGATTCCAGACATTTGTCAGTCATTTCAAGATTCTGGTAAGTCAAAATTCAAGTTTATTCCATTTTGACTTTCTCAGTCATTCCTGTCTAAGGCATTCTGCAACTATTAAATAAATCCTAGAGAATCATACATCCCAAGCAATATTTGAGTGCTTTCCTCAGATAATAATAACATGCATTTTTCTCAGATTTGCACGATGCAAAAAACTTTCAAGCACAGTAGAAAAAGTACACATATTTTTTCTCTTATTTCTAAGCTCTTTTCTTTGATTCTATGGGCTATAACAGAAGAGCCACTGAGCAAAAAACATCTGTAACACCACTTGCTGATTCATGAATTTGAAAAATGCCTTAACTTGAAGCAGCACACGAAAAAGTTGATAATCAGTGAAATTAAAATTTTGCAAATGTATGAATTTTAAGTCCTAATTCTTCGTTTTAAGGAAAGCTCTGTATATTTAACTAATGATTATGGCGATGTGTAGTAGAAGGAACATTTCGAAAAAGTCATCAGAATAAAGGAATATGTCTCATTATTAAATCAAGTTCTGTATGAGACCTCGTAATGAAATCTTGCACAAACTAATTTTTGCAATCAGAATAGACTAATGCACTGAAAGAAAGTCATCTCTTACACATGCTCAAGTAACATTTATTTCTGCAAGTTGATGCAATTCTGTCTTTTCAGTTTCAGAGAGTTCTTCTATGTTTCAATTTGATTGAGTGATTGACCGATTGATTGATCAATTGACTGATTAATCCATTGATTGATTGATTGATTGGTTAATTGATTGATTCAAGTCCTGGAGAATGATCTAGAGTAAAATTTTTTGAAGCAATCATTATCAAATCTATTTACAATTAATATATGCCTATGTTTACACCAGTATCAAACCCAGAGATGAAGCATGATTTTTATGTTTCACTTATGAAATTTTCTATTCTCCATTTCAGTTGTGGCTGAAGGGCAGCTTCACAAAATTTAGTTTTTCCCACCCTCACGGATGGCAAGGAAAGCTACTAATTATTTATCTGTGCTGCAAATATGCTTTGCCAGATTGTTCGTGTGTGGGTGTTACTCATACATATGCAACAAGTCTTCATCCACATTGCGCGCCATTTTGAACCTTCAAAAACTCATTTTCACACAATCCTCTGAAGACAATTAAAATTCGATTGAAAGACAATGGTCGGTATTTTGAAGGGCCAATATTAAGACCCAAGATGTGTTTTCACTAGGCTTGGTGCGAACGAGGGAAAGGTTGAGCAACAGCAAAGGTGCTATTGAAGTAAATGAAAAACACGCCTCTAAACAGATGCCAACCTGCTATTGCAAGAGTGCATATCTTCCTATAAGGTCTAAAGGCCATAGCTTTTACCATTACTAAGCTTCCTTTTATAAGATTAGCATATTGATCTGAAATAAGATACAATGGTAGGAGTCTTTCCAGATCTCCAATATATCAAAGAAGCTTTGAAAACTCATATATGTGCAAGAATAAATTTTTTTGCTATAATAGGTTGTGTAGAAGATATGAAAAAGTACAGAAAAACCTGCACAGAAGAATTTATATTTTTGAAATGAGCCTGCTCGTATGCTTATGTGATGAAGCAATTCCAATAATGAGGGTTCTTATTCTTCACACAGCACAGGGTCCAATACGAATGCTAGAGAACAGGTTAGTTGATTGTTTGGCATTTAAGTACACTAGCAATATATTTAACCACCCAAAGCTTTGTGGATCAAAACATAGGTATGGATCTACCCATCTCAATTTTGCATGCACTGGTATTTGAAGATCCATGAAAGGAATTGATTGGCAAAACGACTGAGCTTATTTCCCAGTGAAAAAAATGAGCCATTTTTAAGAACCTAGCTAGAATATCAGGCTGAAAAGGTTGTAATTATTTGAAATCAAAATATACAATTTCAGGCTGTAGGTTCTTATTAGATGAAGGTTCTTATGTGCGTATTTTCACTGTTTCTCAAATTGATGCTTTCTGAACTTGAAGATAAGGCCCCTTTTACACAATACCTTTTCATAAGAAAACGATATGGAAATGTTTTCGTTTGGAAACTGCACAGTGTAGACAGTATAGTGCTTTGAAATCGTTTTCATACGATGTCGGATAGGAAAACGTTTCAGTGTGAACGGTAGGCCAAAACTGTGCCTAAGAATTCATGAATAAACAATTAAAATATTTAATGCAAAAGCTTCAACTTTCAGAGGAACTATGTTAGTATATAAATGTCAGCTAATACAAGTATTTTTATTTATACTGCATGAATGTGAAATAAGGGAGACTTTGTATATGTGTTGTGCATTTAGCTATGCCCGAGCGATTATTTGGTGTCATAGACTTAGCAATATACATTCCGCTGAAAAGAAGTTACGCTTTTCACCCAGAACATTTTTTAAAGGATTGGTCAGTGGTGGGATTTTTCAGAAAAAGGCACTTCAGAAAAATGCAGAATCTACAGACAAACAGGCTTTCAAAAGTACTCTTAATATTTTACTGTTGACTGTAGAGGGAAAAAATTTTACTAGTTTATAACCATGGGTGATATATAAGGGGGCTCAGTGGGGTGGAGACCTCTTGTTAACATTCTTTTTCATTTATGGGGGGTTTAGTCTCCCCTACACTTTTGTATTATTCTTTCTTTTCAAAGTGTATTGACCTTGCTCCCAATGTTTTGTATTACTATGAAGAATTTCGTTAATGTTATATGGCTATTGAGATCTCTTTAGATATTGGCTATAGTATGTCACTATTGACTAAATTATCACGTCCCCATCATTAAAAACATTGGTGTGGCTGCAAAAAGGCCACACTCACTGAATGACACTGCACACCTAGGGGCCCCCTTGTTAAGATTTTAGAAATCACCCCTGTTTATAACTAAAAGTGTCCATCTCAAACTTTGTGAATGAAAAGGGGAATCACCTATTTAAGTAGATGTTCTAGGAAAAATGAATTGAGATTTGAAATCTGTTCAAAAAGAAAAAAGATTTTTCATCCACAAATTGTTCAAATATAGCAAGAAATAAAGTCATTACGTCAAAAGTACACTTGAGCGGTGGCGCAAACATGTTTCACTGGTAAGGCAATGAAAGGTGGGCTGGTGGGGAATTTTCCCATCAATTAATATGTTTAAAATGCCCTTTCTTTACCTAAGCAATAATTCTCCAGCGCCACGTCTAAATCAATAGCATGCTACCTGTGCATTTCCTAGTTCAGAAGAGCTAAAAGACTTCTGTGCTTTGGTCTATCTTCAGATATGGCTCAGAATGCTTTGGTCTCACAAAGACTCTAAAGAACAAAATTACTTCCTTTGAACTTTGATGCTATAGAAGGATTTCAAAGATTACATGGACTGATATGGTACCAAACACTGAAATACTAAGTAAAATTAAGTTAGGAACGCCAGTACTTTTAAAAAAGATCAAGGGTGGACAATGTCTATTTTTTGGTCATGTGGCCAGAGGATCAGCTGGAAAGGAACTGAGAGAGTGTATAAGATAGGACGATAGAGGAGAAAAATTAGGTGGACAGACAGTCTCAGAGGTGACTGGAGAAATGGGAAAAGAAAGTAACTTGAAATTTGTAGAGAACAGATTAGATGGAGGAAAAAAATAACAGATTTTTAGTGCAACAGCAATGAAACATGATTACCCGAATAATTGGATTGAAAGAAGAAGAAGAAGAGCTAAAAGTGTTGCTTTAATTCTAAGAAACAATCTTGATATGAAACGTAAGATTTCCTGCACTTAGAAAAAACTTGACTATAGAAATGCATAGTGCTAACAATAATATCTAAGACGCATACAAAGTATACAAACATATATACAAAAGATGTAGTATACAAACACATAACTCTCTTATACTACGTAGCTGTCTTGGCTTGATCAAGCGATAAACAAGAATTATTGATGAGAACAATATTATCAGTTTTAAAGAACAATAATGCTTTTAGAACATTGTTTTTGACTATCATATCAATGATAATCAGCAAACATAATCGAAGTTCTTCCGTATTTTCTTCAAAAATCTACAACTAAAAGCTTTAGTAAGATGATTTACATTAGCTTTTGTAATTAACAAAGATTCGCCTTTGACAAATATTATATCTATTATATTTGATCTCTTAAAAAGGCAATGAACCTTGAAGTACTTTGTATTGTAGTGACTACGTTAGTAATGTATTGTTGATGTTTGGCAATTTATTTTGCTTAAGACGTCATCATAATAAATATGGTATGACTAAAGATTCTAGATTCTAAAACTTTGAATGCACCAAATTGCAATACCCAAGAGCAATCTTGATGGTATAGATAATTGTGATAAATCAAGTTTTGTATCGTTCGCATTTGTTGATCGCAGTTCCAAACTACTTCCCGAACCAAACTGCATCTCTGGATTTTCCTCGAGTAATGAGCATTTAATTAGCCGATTATTGCCTTTCTTCTATCTATTGCTACCCAAGAATCATAACAACAGAGTATACCGTCTTTGACTTGCAACGAACAAAGCGCTTTTTAGCGAGGAATTTAAACGTCTTTGCAAAGGGAAGGCTCTAAAATGCTCTTATAACTGCAGCGCTTGCTCAGGAAATCTGTAGCTACCTGTGATTTTACAGCAATTACATACACCGTATTTCCTTTAATGAATACCAAAGTATTTAATACCAAAGCTTTTTTCAAAATGCTCGACTGCATTCACTAGGGAGTGGCGTTAATCAGAAGGTATTGCTAATTAGGGAAGATTCAGTGTATAAATTATCAGTAATGATAGATACTTTCAATTGAGGTTGTTTTATAGCCTATTTAGAATGAAGCTGAGTTTAAAGTCCATTGCTTCGTAGTGACCAAAACATATATGATCGTGCAACTGCTGCTGTCCCCTAAAGCTTTACCAAGGCAATGTGTGCTAAAGACTATTATAGGCAAATCTTGATGTAGTTCTCAGCTTCTATTTCTTCATGGTATTGGAAGCCAATAAGAGCCATCCACCTCTAGACAATACATTCACATTCATACTTGTGAATGAATAACTCATTTATACTTCAAGCAATGCTTCCTAATGCTATAACTATTTATGTGATTACCTCTTGCATTGAAATTTCAAGTGTGCCATCTACACGTTGGTGCCTAACAAGAGAGTCATAAGTACTCTTCATTATCTCCCATTAGACAGGCTTTTGATTCAATAATACCTCTCAAGTCTTAAGACTGATTTCTTTCACAAGTGGCCTGTATAGAGAAACGAGAGTATGTTTCAAAAGGTAGAACTGTGTTTCTAAAGAGTGGTAAGATAACATCAGACCAGGCAGTAAGCTCTAAATTGCTATTTTCTCCCTCAGGAATTGTATCCACAAGGTTAGATTCCCATTAGAGCCTTTTAAACATAAATTAAGCAAATTTCATTATCCATAGTGAGAGTTTTCTTATTCGAACAATATGCTATAATGTTGGTTGACATTCTCTTAGAGGTTCCTTAATCCTTCCTACAATTGAATACGATTTGACTCGTGTTGAGAATAGAATTGAATCCAATTAGAGCCTCTTGCAGAAGAAACCGAGGCACGAGGCATCCTATTCAAGTATTTCAAAAGTAAGCCAATGCTATATTATCCGATTTTGCGTTTGAAAACATTCATCCACTGAAAACTTTTCTCCAAAACAAAATGCAAATGCCTGTGTGTAAAAGTTCCATGAAAGAACTTCGCAAAAGCCGTGTAACGAATTTTTTACTGAAGTACCTAGGACACAAGCAATATGATTACTTCTAAAGAATATACCAAGTATACTAGAAGTGGTACTTGCTAGAAATTTTGAAGCTCAGAGAATAGTTTTTTATATTACTTTCTTCATAGAAGCTTCTTCACACTTTCCAGTGAATTGGAGCATCGAGACATATTTGGCTACTATTAGGTCTATAACTGAATGTGGCTCAAGTCTGATTGGAGCACCTTGACAAGTAAGATTGTCTCTAATTGAACGTGGCTCAAAAAGAACGTATTAGATGCAATTGGAAGTCATTAAGTCAAGCTTTACATATATGTAAGCGTACATTAGTGTACATAAGCTAGTTATTGGAACTGCACCTGAAAGCAAATAAGGCAATTTTCTTTACACCTTACTGCAAAGCAATACAGCCAATGCAATCAATGGCCAATCACTTCATGAAATCAATGCAGCCAATGCAGTCAATGGCCAATCACTTCATGAAATCAATGCAATCAATGGCCAATTATTTCATGAAATCAAGGAAGTCAATGTCCAATAACATAATGAAATCAGCAAAGTATAGCTAATAACAATATAAAAAATGGACAGGGTATTCGAAGTCATTACGTAATCCCTGCCTCTTTAACATTTGATTTTGGAACATCATGATAGAGAAAATCAACTTATTAAAAACTAAATTTGAAGAGACTTTGACTCTTTGAGAAACAGGCAATGCATTTAGAAAAAAGCATATAGTTAGTTAATTACAAACATCATGCTAAAGCAAAGAAATCCTGTGCAAATTAACTTTTGGTTTGAAAAAGTTTCATTGAATTTTCTAGGAGAAGTAAGCAAACTCAAAGCACTTTATGGTACCCAAAAATTGACCGTTGTGATTAGTTACTTTCACGAAAATAGGAATGTTTAGAGTTCTTTCAATGTCTGTAACTAAAGCAATATGAGGTGTTAGAGTTTCATGAAAACACAAATGTTGTTTTTCTTTATATTAAAAACAATAAGAATAGAACTTGCAGTCAATGATCCATTCTAAGTCATGCCCATCACACTACACAAAAACTGCATGCATAATTGGTGTAAATCATTTTTGGCTGTGTAAAACACTCGTATTTTTTGAAAGATAAGCATTCAAGTGCTGGGTACTTTTTTGTGCCCAAGCATCTACGCTAGATTCATTTTCACAATTTTTCTATGAATGAAAAACAAAGAATGCAAATTTTTCTCGTTTAGCGCCCATTTTCACAACACGTAGTTCTATTGCATTCAAAACTATGAACTTCAATCCAGATCAAAGAAAATCATAGTTATTCTACTGAAAAGCATACTTCCTTATTGTTGCAGGTGCTACATAAGAAAAATGTGTGATAGTGAGAGACCTTATACAAATGTACCCATATGATGATAGCTTGTTAGAAGCTAATTTGAGGCGAACAGGACATTATCATTGGAGGTCTTGTGACTCTAAAAATAGTTTGCATATCATGACAGAACTAAAAAGTACCAAGTGTTTCCGGTGTTTTCCGGGATAGCATTCTTGCTGACATAGCAAAGTGCTTTTGATGCTTGACTTGTCCCATACCAGTTTCATCGATAGCAGAAAAACCTGCTTGAGAATTTTGGCTTTCTAATTTGTACTCATTGCTATTCAAAATTTATGTAGTAAAAGACCCTAGTGTCACCGTATTTAGCTGATGATGGGAAGAGTTCGTCTCTAAATGTTCTATTCTTAGTATATCTTGGATACATCCAATCATGGAATTGTTGTTATTACCTGCATTTGTCTACTGACTAATTTTTCCTTGAATGATGAAATCTCGGCAATGACTTGCTCACTTGATATTCCTTTTTATAGTTCCTCAAAATTTTATTCATCGTGGCCCTTATACTCAAGCTTACAATCAAGCTGAATTTTCCTAAAAGTACACTACTCTCGACAAAAACAGCATGCAAACCAAACGCATCAATTGGGCTTGGATTATAGCCTGTGGATTCTAGTACAACTCAGATCTTTTATAATACTGAGCCAGATCTTTTTTTCGACAAATAACTACAGATACTAGTAAAAAATAATGACAATTTAGCTTATTTTGCAGCAATCCAAAATTTGTTTGTCGAGATTTATTACCTACCAACAACTCATAATCTTCAAAAGTCTTAAAGTAAACATGATTGACTATTGAGTTATCAGTTGCAACTAGATCATAGAAGGAGTTCCAGTAGAGTCTCATTGTACCGATTGTAGACCTAATGACTTGGAAAATAAAATGAAATGTCTGTTATCGCTATAGAATGCCTTGGATCATAGACAGTTCAATTAGGCTGGGGAACGTGGAAAAAGCAATCATGCATGCTATGAATGAAGCTGATTTCACAGATCGCCTCTATTCACAAGCTCAGTGAATGGAAGCTCAGTGGCTCTAATTACCACTCTACTGCCTTCAAGACTGGTGAGCAATAATCCTATTTCTTTATGACATATATCATTTAAGGTCGTTATAAAAACAATGAAGTCAGGCCATAGCATCATTGCCACAGAAAAAGGATGCCACCTGGAAATGTACATATCCAATTTTCTGCGCCGGTAACACCATTACTAAAACTAGTCTTACAGTACATGCACAGCTTCTATAGTGCAAACAAATAATCCTGTCTTCACTCGTATGAAAGTAGGATAGATGTATAAACTGTGGGACATAGGAGATACGTGTACTCCTTACTTAAATAGTTCGGGTAGAGTGCTCTTTTGCTGCATATAAAGCTGCTTGCATGTTGTGAGGGTGTCCCTTGAGAGATGTGTCCCCAACCACACAGAAATAGTGCTTTTTATAGCCTTAAAAAGCAACTTGCACAAGGAGAATGCACGGATGCTTTGTGCGTAAGCTCACGCCAGCACGTTAGCCCATGGGAAAACCCATTAAAGCACGTTCAGTTCAAGGATATAGTGCAATGGAACTTTCATGCGGCCGCCTCTTTTGCGTATTAAAGCCAAGCTAGCATGGATATGAGACTGTTGGAATGCGGTGATTCTGTGAAATAGCGACAATAAACTCTTATTGACCTTCAGTGAATGGAGAGAGTATAGACGATTCAAATTCAATAGGAACTTCAGGATACAGCGCACTGCACAGTATTAATCTTTTGACCTATGTAATAAAAATAACTCAGTTGTACAAGCACGATTTAAATGCTACTGTCTTTCGAGAGCATGCATGAACAGACAGAATATCTTTGCATGGTTTATAATCTCAAGCCTACAAATAGGAGACTTTACGTTTAACATTAAGAAATAC
The DNA here is from genome assembly GCA_018155075.1 of Cassiopea andromeda. Lineage (NCBI taxonomy): Eukaryota > Metazoa > Cnidaria > Scyphozoa > Rhizostomeae > Cassiopeidae > Cassiopea > Cassiopea andromeda. The sequence continues at coordinate 325,349 of WIPJ01000496.1, forward strand.
TTGATGATCAAAGATCAATGTGGACTTAATAAGTCATTAGGCGCAGGTGTCCCTATGGCTAATTCAGCCCATTGTATGCAGAGCTTTCTTTATATCTTATCGTCATTAGTAGAGTTTATAGGAAGCTGTGTTTCAAAAAAGCCCTTGAAGAAAAGGCATTGACCATCTGTATCGAAGCACGCGAAAAATATGCTTAAGCTGACCATCTTTTGAAATGATTAAATAGAAGATGAAACAGCGACAATGCGAGCAAGCAGGGCTAACGCAAGAGAGTTGAAAGTGTTCTTGTGCTTACAGGAGGTTCTTTATGTGAAGTATAGGCTGTTTGCATTTTCCATGGATGACTTTAACTTCATCTAAAGCAGCGGTCACCAACCTCCAGTCCTGCGGCCAGATCCGGCCCCAGCTACCACTAAATCCGGCATCGATGCTTGCGGAAAAGCACATTTCGCTCATGTCTGTGGTTCTTTTGCAGCTCTTGTAACCAGGGCTTTTAGGGAAAATTTAAAACTGCACATAAAATCCATCAATGCTGTGTTCAAGAATTAAATTCTGGTTACCAATGGGATTGAACTACCTGCTTTTGAGGAGAAGGGGGTAAATAAATGTTACTACCTCTAATCACTCAATTTCCGATTGCGTTTCTCCTATTAGTTCATACCTAAATCTACCATTTTTCTGCTATTTACTTTCTTACACCTTTGGGTCACTAAATAACAAGCTTTGAATTGCACACAATTTTTGTTTGAACTGCATAAATATTTTTAGAACTCACATTTTGTGTGAAACTGTACGTTAGAAAAACCTGCTTATAATCTGCCGACTTCATTTTTCAGGATTCATACCCAATATGTGAATCAAAATTCCCTGACTATTCTCTGACTGATTGTCAAAACTGACTATTCCCTGACTGATAGTCAAAAGCACCCACTTTTTCCCTGACCCCCATTAAAAATGTTTACAAAAATAGGCAAAGACAATGGATCGTAATAGAAAGGTAATGTAAATATACTTGCTATAGCACTTTGCAAAGTGATAAGGTTCACATTTACTGACAACGAATGGAACAGCCACTTTGCAAACAACCTTGCAAAGAGTTAATGAAAATGATATGCGGACTAAATAATTTGTTTTCCTTGACTTTTTCCTGACTTGCATATTGTGGAAGATTTCCTGACTATTCCAGATCTTCCCTGACTTTCTATAAAAATGGCCTATTGTCCAAGTTTTCCAGGTTCAGCATGAGCCCTACTTTTCCTACAGCAGCCCCCAGACTCGACAGCACAATCTAAATTTGGGCTCTATATCATTAGCAACTAGCCCTGGCAAGGTTATTGATTTTAGCACCTAAAGCCAAGAATGTTGGCGACTCCTGATCTAAAGCAACGTCAGTAAAGCTCGAGTAGATAGGTGTGTATAGTATATTTGAGCATCCAACCATTGCAAGAAGAAAAGCAGTGGTACAACTCAATGTGTGAGATTACCGTGTTGGGCCATACTTAACACAGAAATTCGACTTACTGATGTCTCCTATTCCTCAACATTGCCCCGGCAGAAAATAGATTCTGCCAACGAACCATTATCCCTTTTTATCACAAGATTTGTATTTGAACTAAAATATCACTATTGAATACATCAATCATGGTTGAAATTGTGATGGTAAGTGTTAAGTATGAAATATGGGGGTTGTTTACTAAGCCAAATGAAAGATTCCTTATCTAAAAAACTGCAAAAAGTTGTCGAAGGACCTTACTGCTAATAGTCAACATACAAAATGATACTTCAAGCCAAAGTAAAAAGCACTGCATCTTAAACTCTCGTAAAGGTAATGCTCCCAGACCTCCTTTTTTCATTAAGCTACAGCAATTAGAGACATACACTACTTGCTATTAGAGCTGATGAATAGTCTCTCTAAAACTCTGACTTAAATGCATTTGCTTTTATGACACACTGACTTTCCGATTAGAAAATTAACTAAATGCTGTTTAAAGCATCATCAACAGGTGCTTAAAAGGGTGTTTAAATGACAATGGAAAGTACTCCATATCCTCAAAATTTTTCTTTTCATTTTTGAATTAAGATATCCCTTTCTAGGGTTTACCACGCAGTTAATACTTCTTTAAATTAAAAAAGGCTATGCCAAGCAGCTGAGTTAGCAAATACCCTACTATACATTGCACACCACATACATCTTCTACACCCTGTCAACCAACAACTGCTCATTCCCAAATAAATTCACTCCTATATAGTGAAATGCTATTATTACATAATGCTATAATTAGGAAAACAACTCAAGTCATTTTCATTTTTCGGCCACGTATATAAAGAGAACTAGCAACACATAGAAAAGGTGATGAATAGATCAACATAAATTTTATTCCCTCAATAATTGAGAATCACATCAAAAAAGGTTGGGAAATTCGATAGTAATACTTAATATAGCAAGTTACTTCTAAGAATAACTTCATCATAAATACTGATAATAATAACAATTATAAAGACACACTTTGATAGTCTACAATTACATAATATCCATATTAAATATATTTACTAACAGAATCTACTTATTATCACTCTAATACATATATATACATATATGTATGTGAGTGTGTGTATATATATACATAAATATGTATATATATATATATATATATATATA
>WIPJ01000496.1:338654-359861 GCA_018155075.1 Cassiopea andromeda
AGTGCAACATCCGATATTAAACGTGAACAGGGGCTTAATTAATTTATCAAGTACGTGTTATGTCTTGACACTACTTTGCTCAGAAAATTCGAAAACGAAAATAAGAAACAGAATAAGAAAAACCTTAGGCTGAAAATATACGGAAAAATAAGAAACGGCAGGCTGAAACTGGAACCAAGTGTTCTTATAAAAAAAAAACGTGTACGCGAATCATTATCAGGGCCGTGGCTAGAGATGAAAGGGTGGGGGTGTTGCTATTAATTTTGCCGGCAGAAGGGCGTGGTTTTGGGTGTGGCTTTTGCTTTCTTCCTTGAGGAGAAAATAGAATTGCCCTATTGATTGCAGTTTATAATGTTAAAAAAGGATGGGTGGATGACTAGTTTACTTTAACAAAGGTCGTAGAACTCGTAAACATCCAAACCATTATGGATACTGGTGAACAGTGGTATTGCAGTGCAGCTGGGGGCTTTAAGGAATAAAATCCTAATGGGGCTGCTTTAGCCCTTCAATTTCTTAGTTTAAATAAGTTGCACCCTTATTGAGCCACCTTTTTGATTCTTTGATGCTTGAATTTAACAACCATACGTATAGAACAGTTTCTTTCTGCTTTGGATCAATCTACTCGTTAAGTTGTCTATTGTAGACAGCTTCCTTATGTAAATTTTTATATTCAATATTCCTTAATGCAATTAAAAAGCCCTTCAAGCCATGCAAAAGCAAGTTTTTCTGCATCAAAGATTGTAACGGTTACTTTCAAACTCTTTTTTGGACACCTATACCTATAGCTTCGATGCTGTTAGGAACTACACTTCAAACTCAATTACTACCCGATATGCCACTGTATGTAATAAAAGCTGGTAAAGATAGGTATTTTTATTCGCAAAAAATCATTATAGTTTAACTTTCCGACTTTTTAACACAGCCCAGCTTTCAGCTATTTTATCTAAGTTAGCATTATCGGTTAAGTCCTTTTCATAAGACAACATCATTAATGCTTCGAGTCTTTCTCCATCATCGTGGTTCGCAGATGGGTTTTAATAAGCTTGAGTCTGCTAAAAACTCTCTCGTCTTTTGCAACTGTGACAGGTGCCGTTAGTAGCAATCTATATGCTCTGTTTACTAATGGAAATGTTCCGTTCATTTCCTCTGAGAAGATAGCAGCTTCTGCAAGCGATTTGAAATTTTTCCTTGTCATCTCAGAATATCTAAGAAAATTTTCCATCTCAGAAATAAACGCAAAAGAATCCATTGACATTTTGTCTGGAAAAAGCTTAACTAGTTGATGAACGTCTTCAAGTGACGGATTTTTCAAAGGAGGTTGTAGAACTGCAGCAAGTGGCTTTACAATTTGGAGACAGAAGGATAAATTCTCCCCAAACTCTACAATTTGCAAGTCTAGGACTGCCTTAAACTCTTTCCTATAACAGGAAAGAGTTTAAGGCAGTCCTAGACTTGCAAATTGTAGAGTTTGGGTGTGCAAATATCAAAGCTATGCTCGCTTTCAGGACTTTCATCGAGCCACCTTGGCTTTCTTCGTAGTCTGTGCTTCCTCTTGAATACTTTGTTGGCATTCCCACCCACTCTCGAGGTGAACTGAATTCCAGCCTGAATCTCTGCATTCATTCCATCTTCATCCTTCTTGATTCTGCAGAGTCCCTCGATAGTGCTTCTTACGATGACAATCGCATCAATAATATTTAAATCCTAAGCTTGCAGCAGCTCTGTCATTTGTTTGGTTTTTGTTGTGATGTTTTTCATGAACATTAGAGCTAAATATTTTTTACATATTAATAAAGTTTTTGCTTGATTCATTGAGTGATTCATTGATTGATTCATTGATTGATGGTTTTCTGGAAAACTGTATAGGAAGCAGCGCTACAAATCTTTTCTAATTTGCTACTTTATCCAGCTGAACTTTTGCCATTATAATGTTTTAAGAATCAATTTGTTTTCATATACTATATAAAATCATATCATAGTATTGAGTGTTGTTATGTTTCGATAAACATGAGAAATTATTCCATACCTTGCTCTGGACAAAATTACTCTGGCTGTCTCTGGAGTAGGCCTAAGGATTTTTCCTTGCTCCAGCCACTTGGTAGGGTATTACCTTCCTCTATGATACCAGATCTTTGTGCCACTTTTTATTATGAGTATGGCGAAAATTATCATAAATAGTTCATTACAATCACGCACGAGACACTGCAACTTGATTCATTTTCTTTTCTTACAGCCACTCCCAGCTCTAGCGCTAGTCGCGGTCAAAAGGAACGTGTGCTCGCTTATATTTAGCTATTTCCGATCGTTATGGATATTGTGAATTATGCTTTAAAAACCCAACAGAAATAAAAAGTAAATCTGTGAAGTGATGAAAGCTCTGAGGCTACATTCCCTGATGAGAGAGCACATTTCCTGTAAAGCTTTGTCGTGAAGTAAGGGAATGTTATTGAGAAATCAATTTTAGCTATCGTCTTCTTGCGACAATATTGATTTTCTGAAAATTGCCGACAACTCCTTAATTCTTAGTAAATTTGCCGACAAGCTCGACGCCTGGGGGGTGTTACACCCCCACACCCCCCTGTAGACATGGCCCTGATCATTATCATGCAGAAGTGCAAGACAGGGTGCTGGAGGCTGCAGCTTCTCCATCCCTCTATTTGGCAGGAGCCAATTTTATTTGGGAAAGTTCTTCTTAGAGAACAATAACAAACACTGTGATTGCTTCCCGGATCTCTAAGCTTTTTCGAGCAGAAAGTTTAAAGTTTAAATAACGTTGTATGTTCATATGCTTCTTGTGACTAGAAATATTCGTCACACATTATCTTTACCACTTATAACACCAATTTCTCAGCAACGTGATAAAATCTTGTTGAATGATGAATCAGCGTTGTGAAGAAAGAAAGAAAGAAAGAAAGAAAGAAAGAAAGAAAGAAAGAACGAAAGAAAGAATATAAGCCTGCGTGCAATTCATAACAAAAATAACAAATAACAAAATCACATGAATCATCTGAAATCAACAACAAATGAGTAAAACATACAACAGCAAAGGTACATCTGTTTGAACCCTTCAAATAAAATGAAAACTGAAATTAGAATTACACAGTATCTTCAGCATCAAAAGATATTGTCCCTGAATGTATCTAACCAGCTATAAATGTAATAAGCAGCTTCCCATTCTAACTTGGTCCAGCATAAAATCACACTTTGCTGATCTCTATCAATGGTGCTGGGTCCGGTCTGTAAGTGAGCACCTGCAGTCCTTTGATGTTTGGTGACTGCGATTTTGCCAGCTTGAATGAGAAATGTTTCAACAACTGGGCCAAAACAACTTTCATTTCCATTAGGGCAAACCGATAACCAATACACATGCGAGCTCCACGTGAAAATGGCATGTAGTAATAAGGAAACAATGGATCTTTTTCTCCTAGAACAAACATACAACATAAAACAAAACCTAATAAATGCCAGTGCTTCTACACAAGACAGCTTACACTTTGATAACAAATATCAGTATCTAGCACAAATGAATCTGCATATTATTCAGAGATAAGAAGCTGGCTTCGACAATGACTTGAATCAGTTTGCGTCAGAACAATCCCTTGCAATAAAATCATTACAACACATGGCCTAATTTGAAATGTTTAGTTACTGAAGGTACATATCAAAAGTACTAATCGTTGTTTTCGAAATAGCATATCGCTGTATCTATCTCTGTAGCGTATACATAAACAATTTGTCGATGCAGAAACACTATATTGTGGGGTGAAGAAACTGACGAAATAAATGTAACAAACACATCCATCAATAACGTAAACATTTAGGCACTAGCGCGATTCATTAACATGAGATTATCCACTCAAATTAACGAGGAATAATACAGTAAAGCCTGGATTACATTCAACCACAAAGTGTCGCAAAGTATATTAGATATTACAAAAAATGTGTTTTGCAATAAAATGTGACCAACGAAAACTGCTAACTTGAAATACAGTAAAACTCCGCAAACAAAAGTGCAGGAAAATAAGAGCCTACAGACTGATTTTGTTGAACAGTGCACCCAAGGAGAAGAACCAAAAACAAACAAATTTCTTTCCATGTTCTTATGATATAGTACATTATAGTAAATAACCCATTGCTTGAAACTACTTTTAAATGCAAACTGCATTATCATTTGTGATACTTGTACGTTGTAATGGGTTGTACATCAAATAGAAACTGTTTTATGTGTTTACAAATAGTCCCAAGTTGCGATAACCAGGGTTCGTACAAACTCCTTTAATAACAAATCCAAAAAATTTTGCAAAACTATGAAAAACATCTACGTTTGCATTTTCAAGCCCCATAAAATATATAAACACTAGTACTTATGCTACATACTTGATTGTTAAAGTGGATTATACTTTATATTATAATTGGGGAAATGAACAAACATAAAATATACGGCATTAAATACGACACTAAGGTATATCAATTAGCATATATCAGAATTTCCCCAAAACAAAAATCCAAAATTTTTCCATAGCCTCTCCTTTTCCAAAAATTTTCCAGGCCCTGGAAAGTTGCAGTAATAATTTCTATAGCTTTCCAAAATTTTCCAAAACCCGTACCAACCCTGGATAACATGGCACTACCAATAATTTCGTGGCATAAGCAACTTACTTCATCCTCACTATTGCGTATTGTGATTGAAATGGGTCTACGAGCAACAAAATACCATATCCTCTAACTAAGGAAAGCCTGGTACACCACCTACACATCTGTGTACCATTGATCTACAATCTCTGCCAAAAGTCCTTGAAACACTAATTAATTAATGCATAATTTCTGATAAAAATGATTTTTCACCCATGCTTTCTATCTGATAGGTCAATTGTAATTAGGGTCGATGGCTACCTCTCTAATCCTCATTCCACCAACTCAGGTGTACCTCAGGGCTCTGTTATCTCGCCTGTTCTGTTCATCCTCTTCATAGACGACCTGCTTTCCTCTACATCTTCCAGTATTTTCTCCTTTGCCGATGACACTTATTTAAGTTCATCTTTTTCATCCAATCCTCAACACCTTGCCTATTCTAATATTTCACCACATCGTAACACTTCAGCCTCACTTCTCACCAATGACTTGACAAATGTAGAGAAGTGGGGTAGTGACAACCTTGTTAAGTTCAATGAAGAAAAGACAAAACAGGTTGTCATATCACGTAAACATCACCAAGATTTACCCCCTGTTTTCATGAACGGCCATAAACTGGACATTTCATCTTCAATCATTCAACTTGGTCTTTCTATTTCATCTAATCTCACTTGGAAACACCACATCAACTTCATAGCAAAGCATGCATCTCAGAAACTAGGCTTTCTTTCTAGAGCCCGTGGCTATTTCTCACCTTCTCAACTACTAACTATATACAAATCCCAGATTCGTCCTTCTCTGGAGTACTGCTCTCATGTCTGGGGTGGCGCTCCTAAATCTTCTCTCCATCTTCTTGACAGAGTCCAGTCTAAAGCTATCCGTCTCATCAACAATCCAAACCTCACTAATTCTCTACAGTCGCTCTCCCATCGTCGTCTTGTTGCAGATCTTTCCATTTTCTACCGCCATTTTCACGAACATGGCACTCAGGAAATCAAGAATATTATTCCTGATCCAGTAAGTCGTGTTCCAACCACCAGAAGCTCTACCTGTTCACGCCCTTTCCAAATTACACTACCTAATCCACGAACTCTATCTCACAAATCTACTTTTATTCCTAGAACTTCTCAACTGTGGAACTCATTGCCACCCACTACTTTCCCTGAATCCTACAATTTGTCACCTTTTAAATCTAAAATCAACAAACTTGACCCTGTCTCCCTTTCTACTTAAACTTTCCCTTATTTTCTCAGTTTTTCTTTTGTCGGGGCTTTGTTATAGGCCCTACGGCCTTTCCCCGACAATACTTACTAAGACAACAAAAAATGTTGAACGATTGAAATCCCCTCCCCCCTAAAAAAATGTTGAATTGAGTGTTTATTTGTCAGGGAAGGGTCTGCAAGCATAGCCACATTTTCTGTACCTGTTAACACTATATAACAACATCGTTTTGGGGGGGAGAGGGGGATACTACTAAATGAGCATCAGAAATAACCCAAGTGTTTCAAGACTTTTGGCAGAGATTGCATGCATCATAGTTGTCTAAATTCTTGCGCTAGGAACTGCATCCCGAAAATAGTATAAGTACAACTATAACAACAAAATTTTTCTGCCGTTAGGAAAAGTAGGTTCTTGTTCTCGGGGATTTACAGTACTGCCCAACCCGTGTTGCGGAGATACTAAATGTTTTCTCTCCTAACAATAACCTGCGACACTACGACACACATCAAACAATTGCAGTTGACTCCCTTTGCTAATCAAGAAAGGTAAAAACAGCATACCAACGCGACTGAATCTATCTGGATCAAACTCATCTGGGTTATCCCAACTCTTTGGGTTGCGGCCCAAGCAACCAATGTTTATAAGTAACTTTGTTTTTGGAGGTATTGTGTAAGGACCAATCTTGTCCTCTTTCACGCAACCTCTACCTGTGAATAAAACTGCAGGGTAAACTCTCATTGTTTCCTTTATACAGTTGTCCAGAGCAGGAAGCTTGTCCAAGTCTTCAAATGTCACTTCTGATCTGTCACCAAGAACCTCTTTGATTTCATTTTGTATTTTCGGCTGATACTTCTGATAAGTTGCCAGAAGAAAGATGAACCACGTCATACTAAGGCTCGTTGTCTCGTGACCAGCGAGCATAAACGTAAAAACTTGGTGGAAGAGATCTTTGTTAGATATGCTTAATCCTGCCTCCTCATACATTGAAATCAATTTTTGTAATAGATCTGGCTTCTCCATCGTTTCTCCTGGATGAGATGCCATTTCTTCTCTTCTTGCTGCAATCACCTGAGGGAAGCCAAAATTTAACCATCAACAAGTATTCGCAATTAATATATAAATAAAATCTCAACATAAGCAATAATTGTGTTTGGAATGGCACCAGGGGAGATTAGGGAGCTTCACTGGAGCAAGTTAGCTCCCGTCGAAAGACTACAACCTCTTTCTCGGAGAGTACTAGCAGCAGTTTCAACATCCTGCAAGCCGTCCTCCCTTTCCTCCTTTCGTCCATAAGTGTCTTTCCAAACATCTCATTCTGCTTCTTTCAATTATCTGGCTTTGACTGTTGTTTCCCTTCTTTCTGGAAATTGCATGTCCTGGTTTACAAGTCCCACCTACAGGGAGAACTAAGCGACTTTGCTTCTCTTCCAACTGTGAATGGAACCTGTAATATAGCTGATAAATAGTTACAGTTGTTCTATATTTGGTACAGAAAAGCTCAGATCTACTTTGCTACGAATCCCTACGATGGAAGTGGCTTCTCCTTTACAGCTTCAAAAGAAAAGTAACTCTCATGATATCAGTATCCCAAAGCAAAACCTAGAATGTTCCAAAAGAAGTTTTCGATATTCTAGGGCTAAATTGTGGACGAGATATCTATCCAAATAAGGAACAGCCCCACAATTTTCATGTTTAAAAGAAAACTGAAAGTGTACTTGCTACACTAGCAACTCCCCAAAAGTACGGTCTCTAGGAGGAGCAGTATTTATTTACTTTCAAACCATATAAAGTAGTATTCCTTGTTTAAGTTACATTGTCACAAGGTTGTGTATTTCTATTTATATCATTATGTATTATCGCTGATGGAGACTCTTGGGTAAATATCGAAGAAATGAAAATGAAATGAATAAAGTAACATAGGGAAGCTTAGCCATACTTTCTTAATCAAGCCATAGAAAAGATCCTCTGCTTTCTTCAAATCCTCCCTCTCTTTTGATGGAATTAACTTAAGCAGTGGAATCAATTCTTCGAATGATCTTCTGACCATGTTGAAGTTTGCACTGAGGATTGTGTTAGAAGCTTGACTTTCGTCACTTGTCCCGCCAATGACACAATTGAAGTCGTAACCAAATGCACATATTCCAATGACGTCCAACGTCAAATCAGTAAACTTTTGCAGCATGCGTATTTCAATGGGTGTTCCATTATTGTCTTGGATTCCTTCCTCAATGCACTAAAAAGGCAGTTCAATAGCTAACAAAAATTACACTGAAAAATTGCCAAGAAATCTAGTGCTCTAAAACAATTAAAATGCTACAATCGTGCAATAGAGGATATACTATCGTGACATTATCACTCTTTGTAGAATATAAATCAAATCACGTGGTTAATACATTATGCTAGTGCCCAGTCCTACTAGACAAGGAAAGGGAGGGAACATAGCATTTTCATTACCAACAGTGCGAAAGAACCTCTCATAAAGTGTGTACACCTTTAGGTAAATTGAATGTTGAATGGCAAGTGAATGAGACAAGCTCAACCTTCTATAATTTTAATACATAAGGTCTTTAATCATGTAGCCGAAGATTCCTGAACGAATAAACGAAAGAAAAGAAACAATACTTTGAGGTGAGAGAGCTCTTACCTTCACGAGTTGGCTTGCTTTCATGTTAAAAGTGGATATAAACTCTTTAACGCTGCCAAGAGTGAAGGCCGGGTTCAGATTTTTTCTCATTATAGCATGCTCCTTTCCTCCAGTAGTAAGCAGGCCCGTTCCAAGTGCTGGCAAAAAGCTAAGCAGGACATCGTCCCTGTCATAATTCATGCTCTTTGTCACAAGCACTTGCTTTGCATATTCTGGATCAGTAATGAACACACTTGTTCCAGCTGCAAAATAGTTAGAAAACAGTATAGAATTTACAATTACTCTCAAAATGAAAAAGAAGATGTATTCCATCACGCAACAATTCTTGGACTCTATTCAACAATGACAGTATTTCCCCAGGTGAATGCTTCATATATTGTCTGTGAAGAACGTGTAGGCTAGTGTTGCCAGATGATGTTCCACCGCTGCGCACAAGGCTCATGGTACGAATTAGCTCTTACTGGTGGACAATGCCCTCTGTCCCCTCTCAGTATCTGCGGGCCTAGAGTACATAGGTACCATTTTCACTCTTGCTATCCCCGCAAATACTCGATTAAGCGCCCGGGGGCTCATTTTTCAGAAATGAGTTTTAGGGTGGGAGCTTAATCGGGGGGAGGGCCTATTATATCTACACGTCCTGAAGTCTAACACACGTTAGCTGTTAGCATCAAAAGTTAGTATAAATAAGCAAACCAATAGTTGAATTTTTTGTTTTAGTTACATTTGACCTGTACTATACTGAGCCCAGATAGCTCCCATGGGCGCTTATTCTAGGATGGGGGGCTTATTTGTCAGAAAGCAGCTTGGGAGTGGGATTTATTCTAAGAAGGGGCCTAATCAAAGTAGGGGGCTTAATCGAGTCTTTACGGTATAATACACTGTTAACATGAGTTCCTCTTTCACTTCTTGCAATATTTGGCAAAGTCGTTGCAAGCGTGTGAAGTCCAAATTTTCGCGAGCAATATGCTCCATGAAAATTGTCTCGTGTGTGCAACTGCCATAATCTGCATACTTTTTTCTGTAAAACACTAGTCTACACGCAACCTAATACTAGACACCCTAAAATGCAAGAAAATTTTAAAGCAAGACAGGAAGAGCTAAGAAATTGTAGATGAATAGGGCATTTAAATGAGCACCCGTGGCCTAGCGGTAATGCACTCGACTCAGACCAACGTGGTCTTGGGTTCGAGGCCCACCGCAGACTAATGGTGACGAAAAGAAGGGCACCCGGTCCTAAATGCTCGTGCCAGAACTAAAGTCATCTCAGAGGCAATCTCCAAGCCCCAAGGAATTGGGGGGGGAAACGGAGGTAAAATCGAGAAGTAGTAGGGCATTTAAATCGTTGTCTGGTTCAACGTTAAGCTGAATCAAAACAATACAAACATGACGTAACTTTAGATTGCAGCTAGCACTGACGTACAATATTCACGTTTTGTTTACATTTTCAATTTTCTTTAGTTCAATAAACTCCGCAAACGTTAAAGACACATTTAGAACTAAAACGTGCCCAACATTTAAGAAACTTTTACTATTAGGTCTTGAGTCAGGTTTCTTGTAAAACAAAACATGTACTGGCCTCTGGTGATGGATAATGAAAAGGGCAGCTGTAGAAAAGTTAATAAAGTTAGTCAAGACATAAAAGGCTTGAATCGAATGAAATACATATCAAATAGCTTTGAGAAGCTTTGCAATGATAATGAATAACTACTGTCCCCATTGTCCCCCCTCCGTGAGACAAAAGTCTTTCACAACCCCCGTTACAGGAAGATATTGTCAGCATGACGCAGCAATATTCATCACGGCAACTATAGGTATTGACATCATTAGTGTAGAGCAGAGGTGTCCAAAGTTTTTCTGTGAGGGTTGCATGCAATAAGGAAATGGCCGGGCCACATGCTCCAAGTAGTGCATTCACACGTGAATAATATACGAATGTCTATCTCACTTATATGATGTCAATAACGTTGCCCTAAATGGGATAAGTGATGATGTGCGTTGATCGCATTGATGCAACTTATTAATGAGTTTGGAGGCTGCAACTCCATTAACCAAGGGGGTCCACTTACCCATTAAAGGTAAAGCAGAGTGTATGAAAAACTGAAACCTGGATACGCCCCCCTCCAAAGACAAACAGGTGCTTTACGAACAGAAAGGTACAAATGGTACTTAAAGCATACAAAATATTGAAAGGTACAAAAAGGACCAAAAGGTGCTTAAATGTGATGTCAATACCGAAAAGGTGCTTTATCGGAATTGTAAGGTGATAATTCACAGCCTAGTCAATAGCGCTCTGCTGATTGAGTTTCTGACCCTTGGTGATACATTCGACTACGTAACATTAACGTCTTACCAAAAACTGAGTAGTCCTTGTAGATTTTCCCGTATATCTTTGCTCTCTCAAGTAAAACTTGATGGAAGTCTTTACCAAGCGAATAGTCAAATGTATTGCCAATGATTGGATACCCTCGAGGTCCTGGTATTTTTCGCAAAGGATCGGCAAGCCATCTGATTATTCTTGAAATAACATAAATACCAAAAATAGAAAGATAAAACTCCCATCTCGTTAGCAGTTCTGTAATGATGGTCATTCTTTCGCTTGTATGTCAGCTTACCTTATACATGTACCTGCGTTAGGCCTGGATTGCAATATTCTCATGGAAGGTCCTATGTGAAAGTCGGAATGGAACATGATGACTAGGGGAACAATGGGAAGTTTTAGTTCCATCATCAAATACTCAAATGGACGTGGCCCCATGCATTCCGTTATCTACAGATACCACAGCACCTCTGGATACAAAACTTTTAGGTGGGAAAGGTGTAGTATTTGACAGTTTGCTTTAATCAAGGATCTACTTATGACCTGCTTCCTATTTCTCTCCAATCCATTGTTCTGCCCTTTACATCTAATAGCTCTTTTGTATTATTGCATCATGACAAGCACAATAAGAAAGACTGTTTGTACAACCTTTTCAATGTCTATTGAGATCAACAATGCTCTTCTGTCAACAAAGTAGCTCACACTGGGGTTGAAGTTGATACAGAGGTGTTTTCGTATTAACAGAAAACCCACTAAATCTGAACGTTGCCCTCCTTGAACATAGGCCCCATTCACTCTATACCGGATTCATCACATATCGGATTACTTCCTATTACAGATAGGCCTTCCATTCACACCATACCGAATGAATCCGATATACTCACTCCGCTGTGAAAGTGGTATGTATCGCTCTACTTTCGATATCGGATCAATTTTGACCTAGTGCGAATGCATGAATCCAATACATCATCACTCCGAGAACTCCCACCAAACTGCAGTCAGCTTTGTTTCTAAGCGTCAATCAATTTCCATGAAAAGTTTACCATGAAAGTTTCTCTAAACAAAAGGCTTAGTGATGTGATGAAGCGGAGCGGATTACTGTGAACCACTCTTAAAACCAATCCTTTTCTATAGTATAGCTAAAACCACTACAAGACGTCAACACTCCATTGAGAAGTGCAGTCTGTAGTCCCCAAACTATACTTCTCATTCTCTTCATCAAAGTTTCACCCAAGAAATAAATACTGTTCAGGTAATTACCTCGATTTCTATGCGCTTATTACTACGTACTAGAAGCCTTTGATTTTATAGTCAAGACAAAGAGGTTCAGACGCAGGTTTATATTGCAATATTAATTAAAAGCCATTGGACTCCACATGCACCATTCCTAGTTTACGTTTGTGGTTTTACATAAATTCTCTACAAGAATCAGATGCTAGCGCACTGGCATGATATGACCATCAACGCTTGGAAAGAAGCTACTCTGCAATTTGTGGACAGCCGTGTAGCCAGTCTTCTAGCTATCACCAGATATGGAGATACACATGTTGCTATTTTGTTGCCATATACCTATATAGATCACATCTTTAATGCATTCAATGGAAAATAGTGATACTACACTGCCCTCACGAAGGCATCCGGACTTTTTCCAATTTGGTTGCGAATGTGTTGAGAGAGAAAACTGTTTACAAATTTTAAAAGACAATTTGCATGAAACCTGTGCGTGAATTTTCCTTAAACTATTCTTGAAGTTTCTTCGGTCTGACAATATATTAAGCCTTGAAAATATCCTACTTCGCCATTTGGTAAACAAACGTTATGAGGGTATTTTGTTTATATCTGTAAAAACTTTTAAAAAATAAGAAGTGCTAAGCTTGTAAAAATTAGAAATAGTAGGTAGAACAATGATTGGGAAGGGAACAAAGATGACCATGAACGCATTCTAAACAGAAATCGAGCGCAACAATTAATACTTCAGAATTTGCAACGACACCCCTTTAAGTTAATTGATATTGAAGTTGCACATCTACATACCTATGTAATGAATGAATTTTCCATTGGCTGCAAAAACAACACGCTAACACGAAGCTGCTTTTGACTGCAGAGGAAAACTTAAGTGACTGAGAGAATCATTATTATGTAGATGTGCAAGACGGCTTGCTGGAGGCCACAGCTTCGCCCTCCATCTATTTGGCAGGAGCCAATTTTATTTGGGAAATTTCTTCTTAGAGAACAACAACAAACACTGTGATTGCTTCCCGGATCTCCAAGCTCTTTCGAGCAGAAAGTTAACAAGTTAAATATCCTTGTATGTTCATATGCTCCTTGTGACTAGAAATATTCGTCACACATTTTCTTTACCACTTATAACACCATTTTCATAACAACGTGATACAATCTTGTTGAATGATGTATCAGCGTTATGAAGAAAGAAAGAAAGAAAGAAAGAATAAAAGAAAGAATAAAAACATGAGTGTAATTCATAACAAAAATAACAAATAACAGAATAACACGAATTATCTGAAATCAACAAAAAATGAGTAAAACATACAACAGCAAAGGTACATCTGTTTGACACTTTCAAATACAATGATAGCTGAAATTAGAATTACGTAGCATCTTCAGCATCAAAAGATATTGTCATTGTATGTATCTAACCAGCTATGAATGTAACAAGCAGCGTCCAATTCGAACTTGGTCCAGCATAAAATCACACTTTGCTGATCTCTATCAATGGTGCTGGGTCCGGTCTGTAAGTGAGCACCTGCAGTCCTTTGATGTTTGGTGACTGCGATTTTGCCAGCTTGAATGAGAAATTTTTCAACAACTGGGCCAAAACAACTTTCATTTCCATTAGGGCAAACCGGTAACCAATACACATGCGAGCTCCACGTGCAAATGGCATGTAGTAATAAGGAAACAATGGATCTTTTTCACCTAGAACCAACATACAACATAAAACAAAACCTAATAAATGCCAGTGCTTCTACACAAGACAGCTTACACTTTGGTAAAAAAATATCAGTGTCTAGCACCAATTAAGCTACATATTATACAGAGATAAGAAGCTGGATACGACGATGACTTGAATCAGTTTACATTATAACAACCCTTTCTAATAAAATCATTACAACACATGGCCTAATTTGAAATTTGTAGCTACTGAAGGTACATATAGAAATTAAACATCGTTGTTTTCGAAATAGCATATTGCTGTATCTATCTCTGTAGCGCATACATAAACAATTTGTCGATGCAGAAATATTATGCTGTGGTGAGGAAACTGAAGAAACAAGTGTAACACACCCATAAATAACGTAAGATATTGTATGCGGCATTGTTGTCTAAATTCTTGCACTAGGAACTGCATCCCGAAAATAGTATAAGTACAACTATAAGAACCAAGTTTGTCTGCTTTTAGGAAAACTAGGTTCTTATTCTCGGGGATTTACTGTACTGTCTAACCAGTGTTGCAGAGATACTAAATGTTTTCTCTCCTAACAATAACCTGCGACACTACGACACACATCAAAAATTGCAGTTGATTCCCTTTGCTAATCAAGAAAGGTAAAAACAGCATACCAATGCGACTGAATCTATCTGGATCAAACTCATCTGGGTTATCCCAACTCTTTGGGTTGCGGCTCAATGAACCAATGTTAATAAATAACTTTGTTTTTGGAGGTATTGTGTAAGGACCAATCTTGTCCTCTTTCACGCAACCTCTACCTGTGAATAAAACTGCAGGGTAAATTCTCATTGTTTCCTTTATACAGTTGTCCAGAGCAGGAAGCTTGTCCAAGTCTTCAAATGTCACTTCTGATCTGTCACCAAGAACCTCTTTGATTTCATTTTGTATTTTCGGCTGATACTTTTGATAAGTTGCCAGAAGAAAGATGAACCACGTCATACTAAGGCTCGTTGTCTCGTGACCAGCGAGCATAAACGTAAAAACTTGGTGGAAGAGATCTTTGTTAGATATGCTTAATCCTGCCTCCTCATACATCGAAATCAATTTTTGTAATAGATCTGGCTTCTCCATCGTTTCTCCTGGATGAGATGCCATTTCTTCTCTTCTTGCTGCAATCACCTGAGGGAAACCAAATTTTAACCATCAACAAATACTCGCAATTAATATATAAATAAAATCTCAAAATAAGCAATAATTGTGTCTGGAATGGTACCAGGGGAGATCTAGGGTGCTTTACTGGAGCATGTTAGCCCCTGTCGAAAGAGTACGACCTCTTTCTCGAAAAGTACTAGTAGCAGTTTCAACATCCTGCAAGCCGTCCTCCCTTTCCTCCTTTCACCCATAAGTTCTAACAAGGGAAGTGAATTCTCCTTTACAGCTTCAAAAGAAAAGTAACTCTCATGATATCAGTATCCCAAAGCAAAAAACCTGAAATTTTCCAAAAGAAGTTTTCAATATTCTGGGGCTAAATTGTGGACGAGATGCCTGTCCAAATAAAGAATAGCTCCATAATTTTCCCGTTTAAAAGAAAACTGAAAGTGTACTTGCAGCACTACCAACTCCCCAAAAGTACGATCTCTCTAGGAAGAGCAGTATTCATTTACTCTCAAACCGCATAAAGTAGTATTCTTTGTTTATGTTATATTGTCACAAGCTTGTGTACTTCTATTCATATCACTACACTGGCCTGCGTTTAAAAACATTTTTTAAAAGGTCAAAGGTTTTTCAACTGATTTTGGCATGTTTTGATGCGCTGAATCCAAATATACTATCCATTTTCTTTGGTCAGGTCAAGTTTTTGAGATATGTTTAATATACGTTTTGACCCTTGGATAGTACTCAGTTCATGAAAAAGAGAAATTTAGCTAGCCCAATCTCTGTTCTTTATATAGAAAAAGAAATTGGAGCAGCCTCAAACTGAAGCTAAATCTGCATCTTTCCTTAATTTTAGGAAATTGAAGATTGTTTTGTTTACACCTAAGTTGTCATTTATTGTTTAGCAGAGCTTGTGGGGAATTGCAAGATGCACATGCGTTGATTTTCTATATGTTTTCAGAAGGTCATTCATTCAGATATTTGGCCTTTTCGGTACTCTATTTTGACTAAAATGATGCAATATATATTGCTTTGGTATTCGACCTAAACAAGTACACCGTAAATAGTTATTCGCATTTACTTGTTATTCTTAGATTTTGCTTGCCAAAAGGTGAGGATTAAATGGTCACATAGGTTTGTATTCAAATCAGTTGGTTTGAAGTTGAGATAGAGAAAGGACATAAGACGAATTCTGAGTTCACAAGTATATTTTAGAATTAGAACAAATTGAGTCTGATTGCTATCGATAACAGAGCTGAACTCCAGTCCATGTGACTTGAATCTCAGGGTACACATTTAGTCATTTATTTAGGATTTTTTATCGAGAGAGAATGGATCGCAAACGTAAGAATCATCCTGACAGGTTCTGCTATATATGTGGTAATGTGATTCTTCCTGGTCGTGAAGCTAAGATAACTGCTTTTGTGAAGAAGGCATATCATTGTTACTTTGGAGTTAAGCTTGGAGACCAGGACAAGGCATTTGCACCCCATGTTAGCTGCAAAACATGTGTTGAGAGCTTGCGTGATTTGGAAAATGAAAAAGGAAAAGCATGCCATCCGCAGTTCCTATGGTGTGGAGAGAGGGTAAAGATCATGTGACAGACTGCTATTTTTGCATGATCAATCTTCAAGGAATCAATCGCAAGAACAAGCATTGTGTTCAGTATCCTGATATTCCGTCTGCCTTAAGACCAGTCCCTCATGATCCTAGCCTACTTGCTCCTAAGACAGATGTTGCAATCAAATCTAGCTCTGGATCAGAATCTGATAACACATATGACAGAACAGAGGGTGTAGAATACTGGTCAGAAGAGAATGACCGGCCAGTACCTCTAACACAAGCAGCTCTCAGTGACTTGACACGAGACCTAAACCTCTCCAAGGAATCGTCGCAGCTTCTCGGTTCCCGTCTTCGTGAGAAAAATTTGCTGGCACCTGAAACAACATTTTACTGGTATCAAGAGCGTGAACGAGAATTCAGACAGTTCTTCACAACCCAGAGAGACTTATCGTTGGTTTACTGCAACAACATTGCTGATTTGATGAAATCAATGGGCCCTGACTATATTAATACGGAATGGAGGCTTTTCATTGATTCGTCCAGCAGAAGTCTCAAAGCAGTTCTCCTTCATAATGGAAATAAATACTCTTCTATTCCTATTGGTCATTCTGTACAAATGAGAGAGACTCATGACAGCATGGATCAGTTACTTTCTGCCCTGAATTACCATGACCATGGTTGGTTGTCTGTGGAGACCTAAAGGTTGTTGGATTAGTTTTAGGACTACATGGTAGTTATACAACGTATCCATGCTTTCTGTGTTTGTGGGATATTCGGGCTGATGACCAACATTATATCAGACAAGAATGGCCGCTAAGACAAGGATTGGAACCTGGTTTGCAAAATGTAAAATCTCCCCCTCATGTTGAACCAAACAAGATATTAATTCCACCCTTGCACATAAAAATGGGACTTATGAAGCACTTTGTAAAGGCAATGGACAGAAAAGGCAAAGGCTTTACTTTCCCGCAGCAGAAGTTTCCTCGGGTAAGCTTGGAAAAGCTTAAGGTTGTCATTTTTGATGGGCCTCAAATACGGGAACTCATGAAGGACTCAACTTTCGATGACGCACTGAGTGCAACTGAGCTATCTGCTTGGGGTTCTCTCAAATCAGTTATCACAAACTTTCTTGGGAAGAACCAGTGTGAAGAATGCGAAAAAGAAGTTGATGAGCTCCTGAAAAAATTTCAA
This sequence comes from Cassiopea andromeda, assembly GCA_018155075.1. NCBI lineage: Eukaryota > Metazoa > Cnidaria > Scyphozoa > Rhizostomeae > Cassiopeidae > Cassiopea > Cassiopea andromeda. The sequence goes on from WIPJ01000496.1 coordinate 356,289, forward strand.
AAATTAGGGGCTCGCATGTCAGTCAAAATGCACTTTTTACGCTCACACTTAGACTATTTCCCTCAAAACTGCAGAGACTTAAGTGAGGAACAGGGAGAGCGTTTCCACCAAGATATTCGTGTCATGGAAGAACGCTACCAAGGGCGGTGGGATGTAAACTTTCCTGCAGACTACTGTTGGTGTTTGAAACTAGACGCGGTGGCTACTCAGCACAGGAGAACGTCACCAAAAAGGCCCTTAATCCATGATTAGCTACTGTGTAATGTGTAATCTTTATTTTCTAAGCTTTGTTAGATAAAATTTTTACTTTTTGCGAAGTATTTTATGAAGTATTTGCATAGTAGATAGCACTAAAGGGGGCTGCAAACAATTCGACCTGATTGGAGAAAATGAGTACTATTTTTGGATTTTCCGAAATAAACTACCATAGAATCAGCTATCGCATGCTTGACCTTTAAAACTTCGCAGACCAGTGTTATGCATTATCTCTGATAGAGAATCTTGGGTTAGTATCGAAGAAATGAAAATGAAATGGATAAAGTAACATAGGGAAGCTTAGCCATACTTTCTTAATCAAGCCATAGAAAAGATCCTCTGCTTTCTTCAAATCCTCCCTCTCTTTTGATGGAATTAACTTAAGCAGCGGAATCAATTCTTCGAATGATCTTCTGACAATGTTGAAGTTTGCACTGAGGATTGTGTTAGAAGCTTGACTTTCGTCACTTGTCCCACCAATGACACAATTGAAATCGTAACCAAATGCACATATTCCAATGACGTCCAACGTCAAATCAGTAAACTTTTGCAGCATGCGTATTTCAATAGGTTTTCCATTATTGTCTTGGATTCCTTCCTCAATGCACTAAAAAGGCAGTTCAATAGCTAACAAAAATTACACTGAAAAATTGCCAAGAAATCTAGTGCTCTAAAACAATTAAAATGCTACAATCGTGCAATAGAGGATATACTATCGTGACATAATCACTCTTTGTAGAATATAAATCAAATCACGTGGTTAATACATTATACTAGTGCCCAGTCCTACTAGACAAGGAAAGGGAGGGAACATAGCATTTTCATTACCAACAGTGCGAAAGAACCTCTCACAAAGTGTGTACACCTTTAGGTAAATTGAATGTTGAATGGCAAGTGAAGCAGACAAGCTCAACCTTCTATAATTTTAATACATGAGGTCTTTAATCGTGTAGCCGAAGATTCCTGAACGAATAAACGAAAGAAAAGAAACAATACTTTGAGGTGAGAGAGCTCTTACCTTCACGAGTTGGCTTGCTTTCATGTTAAAAGTGGATATAAACTCTTTAACGCTGCCAAGAGTGAAGGCCGGGTTCAGATTTTTTCTCATTATAGCATGTTCCTTTCCTCCAGTAGTAATCAAGCCCGTTCCAAGTGCAGGCAAAAAGCTGAGCAGGGCATCGTTCCTGCCATAGTTCATGCTATTTGTCACAAGCACTTGCTTTGCATATTCTGGATCAGTAATGAACACACTTGTTCCACCTACAAAATAGTTAGAAAACAGTATAGAATTTACAATTACTCTCAAAATGAAAAAGAAGATGTATTCCATCACGCAACAATTCTTGGACTCTATTCAACAATGACAGTATTTCCCCAGGTGAATGCTTCATATATTGTCTGTGAAGAGCGTGTAGGCTACTGTTATCAGATGATGTTCCACCTCTGCGCACAAATCCACATAAAAAGAGCACAAAACATGCCCCAGTCCATCAAAAAATACCCCCAAAACCTGCCTATATAGCAACGTATGAGTGCGCTGTCAACTAACACAGCTCTGGGGCATATGCCTAGATTTATGAGCAGTGTCATTCAGAAAATGGGGCTACTGTTGAAATTGTTATCACTGTAACAATAAAACTTTTAAAAGAAACGTTCCTAAGTAAGGATTAGTAGGTTTCTAGCTTTGAGACTTGGTCTAGCTCCTACATTTGAAAATAGTAATATATGCCCCATATGAAAAATTCCTTTAAAAGGTGCTGGGTTAGAGTATGATGGCAACATGTTGCGTGCTTTCTCTGTACTACCATGGTTCCTTGCCATAACCGTGCTCAAATGCGGGTGTGGCCGCTTCGATCCCACTACTATGCCTCGGGTTCAGTCTACATAGTGTGGCAAATCTCGACAAGATCTTGCATGTGCAAGAGGAAATATTCGTCATACTGGGCACCAAGCTCGTAGACAGCTGAATCGGATTGGGGACAGGATACAGATGTAGATGTCGAATAAAGAGTCGGAAACACTGCGCTACGTGCGCAGATAATAAATATTGCAGTCTATAGCATTCCATTATACAATCTCGGTGAATTAGAGCTAGTTCATACGATGAGCCGTAGATGACCCGAACCTATGCAGTTAGCAATTTGAGTAGTTAAGTTCATCTTCGGTTCAGCATTTGAAACCACAAAAACACATCGGCTCGAGATACATTCACGCAGTTCATTGGTTCAACACTGACTCATCCCCAACGGCAATGCCATTGCTGAACCAATGCTGTAATAGGTCCGGGTCATCCAAGGCTCATGGTACGAATTAGCTCTTACTGGTGGACAATGCCCTCTGTCCCCTCTCAGTGTCTGCGGGCCTAGAGTGCATAGGTACCATTTTCACTCTTACTATCCCCGTAAATACTCAATTAAGCGCCCGGGGATCATTTGTCAGAAATGAGTTATAGGGTGGGGGCTTAATCGAGGGGAAGGCCTATTATATCTACACGTCCTGAAGTCTAACACACGTTAGCTGTTAGCATCAAACGTTAGTATAAATAAGCAAACCAATAGTTGAATTTTTTGTTTTAGTTACATTTGACCTGTACTATACTGAGCCCAAATAGCTCCCATGGGCGCTTATTCTAGGATGGGGGCTTATTTGTCAGAAAGCAGCTTGGGAGTGGGATTTATTCTAAGAAGGGGCCTTTAATGTTTTCCGTATATGTTGGAAAGAAAACATTCAATAAATAAGAAACTTCTTCCAACAGAACATAACAAGACTTATCAGCTCAATGTATTTATACAGATATCAAAATGTCACGCTGTCCAGGGTCCTGGGCACTAGTCTCTCAATGCTACAGAGCCTAATCAAAGTAGGGGGCCTAATTGAGTCTGTACGGTATAATAAACAGTTAACATGAGTTGTTCTTTCACTTCTTGCACTTTCTGGCAAAGTCGTTGCAAGCGCGTAAAGTCCAAATTTTCGCGAGCAATATGCTCCATGAAAATTGTCTCGTGTGTACAACTGCCATAATCTGCATACTTTTTTCTGTAAAACACTAGTCTATAAGCAACGTAATACTAGACACCCTAAAACTTAAGAAACTCTTAAAGCAAAACAGGAAGAGCTAAGAAACTTTGGATGAATAGGACATTTAAATGAGCAGCCGTGGCCTAGCGGTGATGCACTCGACTCAGACCAACGTGGTCTTGGGTTCGAGGCCCACTGCAGACTAATGGTGACGAAAAGAAGGGCACCCGGTCCTAAATGCTCGTGCCAGAACTAAAGTCATCTCAGAGGCAATCTCCAAGCCCCAAGGAATTGGGGGGG